>VXBZ01000538.1:94806-124883 GCA_013399135.1 Heliornis fulica
TGATTCTATGAGTTTTAGGGAAAGTGGGTGAAAGAACCACAGACCAATCAGTTGCTCAGCTTCCATTTTTCTCTTTTGAAATACTGATTTCTGAGAAAGACTGAAATTTTGTGAACAAAGATGTTTCTCAGAAGTAAAACATGGCATAATATATGTGTGTTAGCTGGACCCTTTTGTAATCTTTAACACTCAGTTCCAAACACCTCAGTAAATAATTTATTCCACCACAAAACACTTCCAGGATTAAATCCCACACTGTGCAATTTCATGTTCACAGATCAGCCTGCTCAGAACTCCCAGAATATTAACCTTGCCTGATTGAAAAACCTAAACCAGGAGAGATGAGTGGTACTCTCACAATATACTCACAACTCTAAAAAATAAAAACAAGTTTTAGAAAGGAAATTACTGAGAAATGTACAATCCTCCACCTTCATCAGCTACTCTTGAAAAACTGCACCCTCACACATCTCTTCCCCAGGCACTTTGGATATGAAGGAAAAAATTCTCTCTCAGTTGCCAATATCAGGTTGGACAAGAACAAAACTCAGATGCTCACACTGCATCTTTTTGGTAGATTTTGAGAATAAAATTGGGAACCAATGAGCTTGAGAGCTTGCTCCTACTTTAAACTCTTAGGGCAAGCTGGACCTGAAGCTTGGCTGTTCTGCAATCATACCAGGGTTTGGTTGGTTTCTTTTGATAGTGCACAGCACCCATTGTATTGTGTACATCAAAAAAAAGCCAAATAAACCCACTTCAAAGTGGGTTTATTTGGCTTTTTGACCACCTCACATAAACTCAGTCTCCAGAGGAGGATTTAGAAGTTAACTGTTAAAAGATTACAAGCAGTAATGGCCTGGGCTGAGTGAGGGTTTCACATAGTGTAAAGCTTAATTATTTACAGTTTAGTTCCTGAGAGATTAGGTCCCAAGGTCATTCATTACAAAGAATGAATATAAATCACTGGTTTCTATTTTGGTAATGCAATCACCAGCACTCAATAAGAATTATAAGGAGAGTAGAAGGAGATACCCACACTTAAATAATATCACAGGACAGACTTAATGAGCAAGGAAAATGACATAGGGTAAACTATCTGCTTAAAAAGGGAAATATAGTAAAAAACAAGGATTGACACAAATAGCCTCTTTACTGAATCTTCAAATCAGACAAGTTACTGAGAACATGCCAGCAGCTCTACAGGTCAACTGTGAATGCAAAAGCTCCTGGAGCAGCAGGAGGTGACACCTGAGCTGATGGTGGGGAACCTGGAGCCAGCCTGCTAACCCCTGAGCCCAGAGGACATGCCACACACTGGCATCAGACAGCCTGCCAACACTGCATGGATCATGGCATCAGTCAGATGATGCTGGCTGTGAACCCCTGAAGCCAACCCCAGCTCTGCAGCTGTCCTCCACTGCAGGGCCCTCTCCTGAAGTGCCAGCATGGATGCCTTCTGCTGGTGCCAGTGCTGGTAGGCTACAGAGGCAGGAGCAACACAAGCAGCACACATGGGCTCCTGACTCTACACATGCCCAGGAGGAGCAGGAAAAGCACACACCCTGCTAGCCAATAAAGCACAAAGGTTCTAGAAACAATACACCTGGAAGCAGGCACAGCAATGTGGGCTGGCATTGGCATTTAAAAGAACAAAACAATCTCTAGAACTGGCAGAGATCTTGGCTCCAGCCAGATGGTCCACCCAGTAGTACAGAAGGACCATTGTGCCACAAGGGAATCTCAAAGCCATTGATTAGGAAAGAAAAAGAAAGAGAAAAATTATCATGAGAACAATGATGAACATAATTCACCATTCTTAGCTCAGGACAGTATCTGGACTCCTCAAGGCATGGCTTACATGAGCAGCCACATCCCTGGGGCCAGCACCCTCACACACTGCCCCAGAGTGATGGTGGTTTGGGGAACTTGCAAAGGGGAGCCAGAAAACAATCCATTTTAGTGGGTGTAAGTCTGTAATACAGCAATTAATCACACAAGCCAAATGAATATAATCAGTACTTGCCTTCTGAAAATAAAAGGTAATTTCAGGTAGCCAAGACTGAGTATCACAAGGTATAAAACATGCACCAAGCCCTGTGCTGATCTGACTTCCAAGCAGGTATTTGTACTATTCAGATTTTCATTTATTGTTCAAGTTCCAAAACCATATGATTCCCCTTCTGCTTCAAGGAAGAACATGCCACGCTACACACTAGTAATGCACACACTAGTTAATGTCTGTTGGGCCACAAATCACCATTTCTAGAATAAACACATTAGGAGGGTACATATCATAGCCAAGCAATGGTGTTTATGCTCTGTGATGGCAGCAGCAGCAAATGCTGGTTATGGAGGAATGAAAGTTCAAGGATTTAGTAGCATAAGTCAACTGCAAAATGAACACACGCCAATGTTGCACTAAGACAATATATTATTCTAGACAGCTTTATTCTGGTGAATAAGTAGGAACACCCTGTGGTTATGGTTAGGTCTCTCTTAAGGACAGTTAGGAATCAGAATTTTAAACAATATTCATTACAAATATAAACACAGACCTTTACTTCTATGAGCTGCCAATTAGATAGTGGCTTATCAAGACCTTTTGAACTGGAGCCTATGCAAATATACTGAGTTGCAAGAGAGATACACATGTAACCCCACTCTATCTTTCAGCCTCTGAATCATCTATTGTTTCCTAATTCTGTGCTATGCTCACCAGTAGCATCTACTCTTTAACTGTGTCATGTTTAAATCACTGCATAATTGCAGAATAATTTATGATGAGAGTGATCTCTGAAGGCCACGTAGTCCCACCCTGCTGATGAAAGCAAGGCTGACTTTGAAGTTAGACTGAGATATGATCTGAGCTGTGTGCAACAGTCACAGGGACTCCTCAGGCCACCAGATATTCAGCAAGTGATTGACAAAACAGCTCCTGACCACCAGTAAAATAAACTCTCCCATTTTGATCCCATGCTTACACCCTATTACATCTGAATGGAATCAAGAACACAAGTTCTTGACAAGAGCACAACAGCTGACCTGTGACTCAAATCCAGCTCAACATCATTGTAGGAACCCTGATGTTGGGGCAAACTGGCTAAGGAGAAGGCAGCATAGCAAGGACAGAGAGCTGCAGGAGCCCAGAGGAAGAAGGTGGACAACAGCATGGCAGGGGGCGGACTGTGAGCAAAGGTCAACAGAGCACTTCTCTGGCAGCAGAGCTCAGTTGGCTAACACATGGAGAGGTTCTTGCAAACCCATTTAGTATGGCTTACTCTGTCCCTGGTGACCCAGAGATCCCAGTTTGTGAAGACATCTGTATTCACAACAGCCTTGCTGCAGCTGTTTATACACCCCCTGTAACCGAGGCCTCTCTACGGGGCCGCGGGGAGGAGAGGGATTGAGTTACAAGTTCCATCCTCCAGCGCAGAGCAGAGGATGAATATTTACTACCTAGGACACACACTTTGCCAGGCTGTAAATTGATATCATCATTTTGGATTAGCATAATTCATTTATAGATACCCACAGATATATTTAAATAAGAACTGTAGTACCTCAATATGCCTCGATATGTTTGGCTTTGCCTCCCTGCATTTGGCATATATAGTGAGGCTGCAGTAAGGAGCTCTGCCAAACTCAACAGGCTTTACATTATTTAATGGTTCAACCATCCTACACTACAGATTGTCGTGATTCCCACGTACAGAAACAAGCTGTTAGCTAACAAGCTCCAAAACACCAATGGCAGTGTTGAGCTCAGGCTGCTTTAGAAGGTGAGTCCAAAAAACAGCAACAAGTTTCGCTGTTCACACTTGGACCATACTGAGGAATTGAGTAACAGCTTCTCCACCAGCAACAGCAACAAGAAGAATGCTTGGAGCAAATTCCAGGTACTTTAGCTTAAATCCCTACTGAGTGCAGTGGTTCCTGGCAAACTGGAAACATTCCTTCTTCCATTCTTCCTTCTTGCAGTACAGCTGAATGACCTCAGTGGTGGGAGAAGGTCAGCATAGATGAGAAAGCACTCTTTAAAATACTGTTTCACTAGTTGCTTGTAAGTACCAAAGTCACATTTTGGAGAGAAAACCAACTGTATTAAACACTTTCAAGTGTTGCAGCTGAAAAGAAGATGCAGGGTTTCCAAGGACAAGAATCTGAAAAGAAGATGCAGGGGTTCCAAGGACAAGAATCTGAGCACCCCTCAAACAATCCCTTCTGGCAAGTCAAGGGAACAATAGGATGAACAATCTCAAAAGCACAAGACTGCTGAAAGAAAAAAACACTATGAAGTTAAAGGGATGTGGGAAGGGAACACACACACACACACACACACACACTTCTAACTGTGTGTATCCCTCACTTTGTCCTATACATTGCAAATGAACATGAATCATTCTTTTGCAGGTCACTTTTAAGATAATTCTTTTAGAGGTTTTTTTGAGTTTTACAAGTGTTTTTGCCCTTTCCCAACCTGTTATGATCTCCATCCTTCATGGATAAGCAAAAACTGTGAATAGTTCACATGTGAGTTCAGGCAGCTTCCCAACACCCCAGAGTAGTGAGTTCCAAGCTGCTGGACAGTAACATCTCAGTGTCTTTTACAGAGAGGCATCCCTCACCTTTTATAGGCTGCCTTACCCTTAAAAGGAGGCTCTCAAATTCATTTTGAGCAAAAAAACTTACCATATGCCACACATGACATTTAAACTCAGGGTATGACTTAAAACCAAGGTAAAAAGCTGGGCCAGGGGACACAGAATATACATTAAAACAACACAAAAGCACAGCTGCCCTAGAGACTGAAAGCCCAGTGCTCAGCATGGTAGCAGCAACGTTCCAGGAACCTTGAACACATTGATTCCTAAAGGTCTTACAGCACCCAGGCAAAATACTACTCCTAATGAGTTCCACATAACTCCTCTTTCCCTCCTAACTCACTGCTCATTTACAGCATGGCTGCATTCTCTCACCTGCTTGCTAACAGTGCCAGCATTCTTCCTGTTCTGGCCACAGATGAAATGATAAAAATGAAGTCAATAAAATTTGCATGGACAGAAGGCAAAAAGCAAAGTTAGAAAAAACAGGAGAAGAAAGAAAGAAGGAAAAAAAAAAGGCATTTGAAAACCCTGCACTAATCTTGTGCACCATTTCTATGCAGCTGACAGGTATTTTATCAGCAGTTCTAGGGTGTTATACAGATGACTTCAACAAATGGAAAGTTCCTTTGAATTTATCTGATAAATACCGACATAATGGAGAAAATAAGGGAAATAACTTCTCAAAGCAGGTTTGAAGCACTTTTTCTGAATATAGAATCATAGAATCATAGAATGGCTAGAGTTCTATGGGAAGGGACTCCCAGAGGTCATCNAGAAGGGTCTCCCCGGAGCCTCCTCTTCTCCAGGCTGAACAGCCCCAACTCTCTCAGCCTGTCCTCGTAGGAAAGGTGCTCCAGCCCCTTTATCATCTTTGTGGCCTCCTCTGGACCCTCCCTCTCCAACTGGTCCATGTCCTTCTCATGTTGGGGGTTAAGAATATACTTCTTCTGTAAAAGTACTAATCTCCAAAATAAATAAAACAAAATAAAAGCTTTGAGACTAAAGGTGGCAGCTCTGGACCGGTAAGTGACAGTTTAAACCCATCACCTTTGCACTCAGCAGATCTGCCTGGGGTGTGCAGTCAGGAGTGATTGCTGCTGACTAGTCAGACAAATAAGGTTCTACTGCTTTCCTGCTTTTCTGAAACAGGGTATCAGTGACTGAATGCTACTGTCTCCTATATAAAGCTAAGTTCTTCATTAATTTTCAGTTACATATCTTGATAGTTGTTGGTGCACTGCTCAACAACAGGTAATGGGATACAGAGACCATGTCAGAGCACACTTTCCTCTGCACAAACTTCAGGATGTGAAAACAGTCCAGAGAGAATGTTGCTCTGAGATTGGCAAATGGTTAATCCAGAGCCAAATAGAAATTCCAGCCTTGTAAAGTTGCTTTTAAACAAGCACTTTCCAGATTCAAGGACTGTGTTTTTATCTCATAAAATGCTACAGTTGCAAGCAAGTCTAAGGGAGGGAGAAACCAGAGCCACAAAGCAGTGAGTGCATTGGTATACAGGATTTAATAAGCAGTTTTCACTGCCAATGTCACATGTGTGGGCAGCAGGTGTAGTAGAATAAGGGTACAACATACTCATATTATATGTAAATACCAGCTCATCATCTCAGTGAAGGCCATAGACCAGAAAAGCTATTTTAACTTATGATAGTATCAGAATATGACTAAATTGTATTTCACAGGACTGCTTAGTAAGCAATTGAAAAGCAGTAGTTCTCTGCATTAAAATTGGCCAGCTACTGTTTCTTACAAACTATCAGGAGAGAAAACATATGTTTGAAAGTGAGGGTTTAAAATGTTTTGAAATATATTTTGACAATGCTTAGAAAAAGTAACTAGTAAAAGAGCCTGTGTTCTTTTAAACCTCAAAGCAGAGAGATAAGGAAGCCATTGGAAAAGGAAATATATAGTAAAACAAGAAGCCTGGCTTCCAGAGCCTCTCAGGATGCACACACAAAATACACCACTTATTTTCTTACCACTCAGTGGCTTAAAGCTCCTGAAAGCCAACCTTTTTTCTTGAATCAAATACAGCACACATCCTATACTCCCATCTGGATGTGCCTGCATCTCTAGTAAAATCTCAGTAAAAAAGCCAGTCTTGCTGCTGTGTGTCACATCACTGCTGCTACCTGGGTTTTTTTCCTTCCAGAAAGCCCACACAAAGGTAATTGTATCAAGCCTGAAATCTCTTATAAATAATCCAAGCAGTATTTTACCCTTTAATTTAAGAAAGTATACCATATTAGGGGTTATTTTCTTTTTATAAATTGGTTTTTAATGAAAAAAACCAACAACCCTCAGTAAAGTATAAGTAAAAACTTCAATAATCACCATTGTTCATCTTCATGGACACAAAGACTGAATTAGTAGGTTTTCTCTCTTCTAAAAAAGTGTTATTAAAACCATTTTTGCCAGCAATGATATCTGTGCTTGTAGTATGTCACATCCATTTAATTTCATGCCACCAAATAACAAATCAAAAGCTTAAGGCAGAGGACAGAAACAAAACCACTAAAAGTTTCACGTTGTTACTGAGGGTCAGAGATTTCCATTCCTTCCATATTTCAGAGGATGTCTGACATCAACAAAATATTTTCCTTACATTGAATGAGTTTTAAAATGGTGCCAAGGAAGATTAAAGGAGCTCATTCTCCTTTTTTTTTTTTTTTTTGTTTAATCTTTAGGTCAGACACTTTAAACAGAGTTTTTGGCATACAATAAAATAAACCAGCTTCTCACAAGTTTGTGGCTTTTTATGACTCAAGCTGCCAAGCCTTTTAGTTCTGGCAAGCTTCTGCAAGAATTCAACACTGTTCAAATTAACCTGGCAGAAAGGGATGGGTCTTATCTGGTGAACACCAGCAGGGCTTCAGCAACTCCACAGCTGAGAACCATCTCAGTTCTGTGCAGGAGAACTGTCTCGGGTCCAGGGTTGCATCCTGCCAGGGCTCCCCTGTGAGCCACAGTACCTCTGGGGTGAGGGGGAGAAAAAAAGGTTCACCTTCCTGCATTTACCTGTTCCTACTGCTAAATCCTTTGAAATGTGAGTTTGAGCTGTGCAGAGATGTGCAATGGGAGGGTGTATCTCAGGAAAGGTATTAAGAGGCAAGGGGTGGGACAGCAAGCTTGAAGCCAGCTGCATTTTGGTGCAATCACAAGCCTGGGACTTACCATTGTGGCATGGGAGAAGTTCTGGTTTTAAATGCCTGTTAACACATGGGGGTACCACCTGTGCAACATACACTCACATATGTACATGCTCCAAACATTTACACACCAGAAACAGTTGTAGCAACTTATTTTCATAATATTCATTTGATAAAATTTGGTTAAAAATAAATGGATGTTTCAGTGAGAAACTGCTATAGAAACCAAATGTACTGCTCTTCCACTCTTTTAAAGCATGAGAAAAATCTCTTCTATCTCTCCTGCAGCAAGTATGGGATTATCCCTGGTCCTCTGAGGCCTCACATCAACTGCTGCTTTGTTAGGCCAGGTTGCCACATTCCACCTGAAACATTTTACACCTGGCTTCTCTTACACCTTCTGAATCATGAAGTGCTTGGATATCTTCCACCACAGAAGGTAGATGACTTCTCTCACACAAGACTTTGCAAGCATATGTTCTCAGCAGGAATGTTTCAGGCTGGGATTGGGAAAAGGTCCTTTTATATCCCTGACAGTCTAATAGCAGCATATGGCTAAATCTTGTTTCACATGGAATCAATAAGAAACATTTTTTTACCACTTCTTATGACTCAAGTGGAAGACTGAAGCAAAGTTTCAAAGTGCATCAGCAGACATTCCCTTAATTTCACGATTCCTCTCTTTGCTTGGGCTTGCCAAGCATAACCTGATAAATGCTGGCATTTCTCTACCTGCCCAACCAACCTACTATACAATTAGCTCTTGTGTTTGTGCATGGCCTCACTTTGGATCACATCTATATGGTAAAACAAAGAAATACATTTAAATTCTCCCAGGTAAGACAGTTCATCCACAGAGCATTGAGATTTTTGGTCCAGACCTAAAAGCAGAAATGCCATGGGCATCACTATATCAACATCACTAGGTTCTTGCTGCTTGAGCTGGCTAAAGGTTTAGTCTGTAGCTACTCATAACTGGTTTTGTAGAAGTGTCCAAAGAATTCCCCTTGAAAAAGACCTACCCTCAACTCTGCAATCAAATACCACACACTGCAGGGGTGGGAGGATTCTTAGCAGGTCTTAGCAGAGTGCAAGTGCATCACTGTTAAAACTAAACAAAAAAAAACCCAGATCACAAAACCCAGACCACTTTACAAGCCTAACACACAGCTGAGGTGCTGTGTTAAACATTAAGGACATCAGCACTATTGTTTCCATACCTCAATCTACCTCCTAGCCATCATCTTTCAGTACCTCCTCCCTGAGCAGCTCCCTTTCCCTTCATATTTTCCTCCCTCCTTGAACCACTCACTCTCCATGGTGAATCAGGTGATGAAGCAACATGTTACACACAGTAAGAATCCCTCCAATTCCACCTTTCAGGACTTTGAAAGTTTTTCTGCCACCTGCATTTCCAATCCTCAGTTGGTTTTTGCTTTTGGAAGTGACTGTGGATAAAGTTTTATGAGGCTCTGTGTGTGTTAAGACACTACAGAAGCTCTTCTCTTTGCTACTCAACCCAGCTATTCAGTAAGAATCTGGGCACTTCCCTATCCTTTCCCAGGGAAGTAGAAGGGATTTAAAAAAAAAAATAATAATAAATGGTGCTGAAATACACCCTTTTCCATGAAGTTCCACTAATCATTCACAGCAGGTCTCTCAAATGCCTCCTCATAGACAGGCACAGAACCCCTGCTAAGGACAGGGAGAGGATGGGGACACAGAACACATGACTCACATGCAAACGACACAAGAGCTGCACCAAAGGTTATCAAAGCTGAAGATTCATCTGTCCCAATCCTGTGGTTGAAAATGCTTACAGGAAACCTTTAAGGAATCTTGGAAAATTTTCCAGCAAAAAGCTTTGAATTTTTTTTTTCACACAAGCAACTGGTTTGGAGAAGCCACCTCTGAAGGTGTATGGGCCACCCCACATCACTGCAAAAAAAGATTCTCAGCCTCAGCTGTGGATGAGTAGGTTCTTCTTGTAACATATCCACTGGTCTGCTACTGTGTTCTTTTTTAGTATTTCTGTTCAACAAGTTAAAAACAACCATAAGTCCTAATTCTTTAGTGTGATCATTCTGGATTTTTCAAGCATTGGTTAGTACAAACAGAATTAAAATTCATTTAAGCTCCACTACAAACATAGATTTTAATAGACTAAAAATTCAGGCAGCAAAATAAATAACAATATTTTTATAGGTTAACCCTGATGTTTGGACAGATGCCTAGGATTTAAATGACATGTTGGTTACTAAAGTATTCACATCTGTGCATTAAAGCTGTCACCAACTTATATTTTCCTCTCCCTCCTAATCTAGATAAAACCAGAAACAAAATACCCACTCTCAGTTCTTAGTCTCCTTGGCTGATCACAGAAGTGCTCAAACAAACTGGAGATTTTTCTTCCAACTTAGAACGTGTGTGTAAGTCTCCTGTGCACTTTGATACAGTGCTGAAAGGAGCTCTCTCCTGAAGAGAAGACAGAGCTGTTCCCTTCTACAAGCAAAGAAGAAAAAAAAAATTAAAAAGATGCTCTCCAAGGAGAAAGGGTGCTTTCAGGTTATTTTCTCCATGCCTTTTTCAATGCAACTTAAATTTACACACCCTGTGTTTCCTGAGAAGAGAATAGGTGACTGGGAAAAAAAGTAGACTGACATATATTTTTAAAAGACATCTAAAACAAAAAAGTACCACATGAAAGTTGAAGTCTTATTCAGGAAAGTCTTTGCTCAGTCCCAGTCCTAAAGAGGCTGAGCAAGACACTGAGGAAGTGTCCTTTGTCCTGTCTTCAGCCTTGCAATTTTGTTCATATGGCTGCCACTAGCCCTGCTCTCTGTAAATTATGAGTAAAACAAATGAACAGACAACAAAGGTGAGGTTTATGGAGGTTTGTGAGCACTGAAGGAAAGACTGCACCAGGCCCAAACCTGGCCTTCAACACTTCTAGTGATGGGGCTCCCACAACCTCTCTGGGCAGCCTGTTCCCAGGGCCTCAGCACCTTCATAGAGAAGAATTTCTTCACAACTTCTAATCTAAACCCACCCTCTTCCNAGCAAGACACTGAGGAAGTGTCCTTTGTCCTGTCTTCAGCCTTGCAATTTTGTTCATATGGCTGCCACTAGCCCTGCTCTCTGTAAATTATGAGTAAAACAAATGAACAGACAACAAAGGTGAGGTTTATGGAGGTTTGTGAGCACTGAAGGAAAGACTGCACCAGGCCCAAACCTGGCCTTGAACACTTCTAGTGATGGGGCTCCCACAACCTCTCTGGGCAGCCTGTTCCCAGGGCCTCAGCACCTTCATAGAGAAGAATTTCTTCCCAACTTCTAATCTAAACCCACCCTCTTCCAGTTCAAAGCCATTGCCCCTTGTCCTGTCACTGCACTCCCTGACCAACAGTCCCTCCTCAGCTTTCCTGTAGGCCCCTTCAGATACTGGTGGGCCACCATTAGGTCTCCCTGGAGCCTTCTCTGCAGGGTGAACAAGCCCTGCTAAGGCAGAATATGATCAGAGCCCACCATGAAGGGCTTGTCTCTAAGCTCAATTAATTAGCCAGTGTAATCACTAAATGTCTCCTTTATAATTTGTTTTCTCTTTTTATATCAACTTGCAGAGTAGGACTCCAGCAAATGCTGTGTACTCTTGGTATCTTATGTATTGTGAGCTGCTACCTATGTGGATTTGTCACCTAAAAACCTCAGGCATGCAGAAGCTGCTGATGACAGAGCTCAAACTCTGACACCTTCGAGTTTTTAAGGAAAAAGCAGGAGCAGATGCATGGCAGTACCAGCTTAAATGTACCATCACCACACAGTTTTGGGTGGCTGTGAAGCCACTATGTACAAAAATACATGCAGTGCACTGTCATCTGTGTGTTTACTGTGTGTTTTAGTTATAACATGCTGCATTTAAATAAAAATAAAGCAGAAACCATAGTAGAGTGAGATACTTTGGCATAAAAGTAAACAAATGCCAATTATAGCACTTTATTAAAACAAACACCTAACTAGAAGCCACAGAAGCTAGATAAATATAGATACATTAACATGATGAAATGGTATCAAATTCACTCTTAGTGAATCTTTAACATTAAAACTCCTTTTTCACTGTGTTATTAAAAAATGTTTAAAAACAAAAACCAACCAAACACCAAATAGTTTAATTTAGCTTTTTCTCCTTCACTCTCTTTAATGACTTACTGAAAGGAATTCAACCTTTATGACTTTGAAGCAAGTGTCCTCCAATGCCATATACAAATTTAAATCCCAGAACACAAAACATGGTAACAAGAAGGAAAAAATCCCTGTCTTTCAGAAAGAGGGAAAAAAAAAAAGAATATAAGGGTTTTTTAGGGGTTTTTTTCTGTACATTCAGATACTCCAAAACTATTTAGCTACTTGAAAGCACCTCCTTAGCACACATGCAGTACTTGTCTTTGGAAGCTCAGTAGGAGCTTAAAACTGCACAAGAAATAATTACACACAGTGAAATAAACCACAGTTCTCTTTCTAAAGCAAAATAATTAAAACTACCACTGTAAAAAGTCAGTGTATCAGTTAAACCTGGTGAAGTCTAAGGAGTATTCCTCCTTTGCACTAAGGGAAAATATACAATATTTTAAAACGATGGGGGAGTTGCCATTGTCTTTTTCCAGAAATGAAGAAGGGGAGGCTGGGTGCTGCAGAGAAGAAAATTGAAGAGGGTGAGTCTGGGTGCTGCAGAGAAGAAAATTGAAGAGGGTGAGTCTGGGTGCTGCAGAGAAGAAAATTGAGGAATAGACTCAATCCAAAAGTAGGACAGCTGTTGGTGTTGCACCAAAAGTAGTCATCACTGCTCACTTAGGAGCTGCTGTAGCCTATGCACAACTAGTGCTCTGAATTCATGTTTAAAAGACACTCAGAAGCTGGGGAGATGCAACTGGGAATCCTTCAGCGTGACCCAATATGCTGTTATGGATTCAGGGCACTTTAAAAATACATAAAAAAATTCAGAAATCCTCTCAAAAACATAAGTAGGGTAGTTTGTAATTGAGTAGATTTATTGATATGTTGAAATATTAATAGTCTTAAAGTATTTAACACAAATATTGTAAGATAAAACATTAAAGCGTCTATTTCAAACCCACTAGACTGTGCAAAATAAACCTGAAGTACCAATATCATGGTAAGTGACTAAGCATATTTTCTAAAAAATAATTTTTGGAGGACATTCAGGTCAATTTACAAATTCTGAGAAAGAGTAGGGTTATAGTAAGCTACAGGGGATTTACTGTGAAGTGAAAAGCACAATTTGTTACCTTTAAAATATTTCCTATTAATATCAACTTCTATTAAAACTTCAAACTTCAGTATCACTGGGTTTTTAATACAGAATTCAAACTTTAATAACATTCTCCAAATGCCAATATAGGTTCTGCCTGAAGACACATCACCCTACATCAATATTTTTTGAAATGTGACATTAACTATTAATAAACCCAACACACACCATACAAAATGGACTGTGAAACAGAGGTTTTATTCAAATCTCTCCTGTGTAGTTTGAACCAGGTTTTGAGTACAAGGACTTTGAGAAAAAAAAACAAACTACACTAAACCACAGTGTTCATGTGTGGGACAGACTGAACACAGGAAGAGAAAAACCACTGCAGCTGCTTCTACAAGCCCTGAGACTTCAAGTGATCCTCATTAGTATCCACAAGGTTATCTCTAAGCAATTTGGTCAAACAGACTACTCACTGCTTAATTAGATGACTAATCCTGACTTTTGACATCCAAAGGATGAAATGACTGTTTCCAGGAAATGAACTGAGAAGTCAAACTGGTCAAAAGGCAAAATCTTGGGTTTTGGGGTTTGGTTTTGTGGGAGTTTTGGGGTTTGGGGTTTTTTTGGGGGAGGAGGGGGAAGTTACAAAAAAAAATTAAATCTAGTGCAACTAAAAGGGCTAATGCCAACCCTAATTTCTCACAAGCTTATTCCACAGGGTGAGCAGTTCCTGCCCTGTTTGCCACTTTGCTTCTTAGGAAAGAGAGAGCAGGTGTTTGTGAACATCCATCTATCCCACCTCTTTACAACCCTCCTTTCCAAGCTAACCCTATGGCACTTGGACCCAACCTGTTCCTCCCTTCGTCCCCAGCAGGACCGAAGCTGGTGACAACATAGGTGTGGCCCAACATTTACATCTCTGAGTCACAGCTCTGTGACACAGAGCACAAAGGGACTATCAAAACCCCAATCTACAGACTGCCCAATCATACAGCTACCCAGCCTAACCTACTGCTCCTCAAAAGTCAAGTGTAATTTTCTCTCATCCAGTAGCAATCTTTTTTGCTGTGTTCTTCAGCAATTTGGCTGCATGAGAAGAAAGCAAGTGTTGGTGGCTGTATCAAATTAACACCCGTGTTTCCTCTACTGCAAAAGAGTAAAGGATGTACTACATGAAAACAGGTTCAACATTCAGTTCAGCAAGAGAACTTAAAAAAACAAAACCACCATGATTTCAAATTCCTCATTATGAGAACAACTGAGGCTAAGATAGTATGATTACAGGTAGATGGACCAACTGCAACTCTGTTTCATACATTCTGGAAATAGTTTCTGTTATATGCAGCAAGATATAGTATGAATGAGGTGTCCTAAGTTACCTTGGACTTAGGTCTTTCATATTACTCAAGAATGCATTGGTCAGTATTTTAATTCAATGATTTTCAGTTAGAGAAAACAAAACAAACAAACAAAAAAACCCAACAAAAACCAAAAGGTAAAGCTTACAGAAGAAATAAAAGCCACTAACAATAAATCAAGAGCAAACCTACCTGGATCTGCTGAAATGTGTTTCCTGCTCTGGCACCAGAAACCCCTTCCTTGTCTCTATGGGATGGGCAGCTGTTCTAACCCCTTCCTTGTCTCTATGGGATGGGCAGCTGCTCTCTTCCTACTTCTAAGTTCTTGATCTTCTTCCCAAATGACGTTGCTAAGAGCCAGGAATGGGCAATGTGCCAGGCAGAAACAACTAGCTGAGCCCTGGGCAGCAGTAGGCTGCCCTGACTCACGGCCCTGCCTGCATTCCTGACAGGAGGGCCTTGGGCACAAGGAGAAGGCTACCCCCCCCCCAGTCACCTGCAGGAGATTTAGGAAGTTTAGGTAGGTGCAAAACAGTCTCACAGGTGTTATACATTTTAAAAGAAGAATGTAAGAGAAATGAGTTGGGATCTTTCCTCAGATCAAATTAAAAACATAGAAAGCAGCTGGCTTAGGGCATTTTTTCTATATTGCCATAAGGATGGGTGAAAGGCAATCAAGAGAGAAGCAACAGGACCTGTAAGTCACCAAGAAAATTTTGATCTCAAAGTCAACATTGTTACTATCACAGACACAACAAAATGAAAACAAACATGCAGATCCCCAGGTATTAGCCACACTGGTCACAAATATTTACCAATGTTCACTGAAACAGAAGGGAAGAGTGGAAATTGCTTGGGGTCTTCGGTTGAGAAATCAGGCACCTGATACCTGTGCATTTTGCCACCCATCCTGCACTCCTTTTTCTGGGGAGAGGGGCAACATTTGGGGTATATTTTCCCTTTTTGTACAGGGATAATTTCTACCCCATGCTTTATCTCCCAGCTCCTTATGTAGGACTTGCATCCTGACATGAGTGCAAGTAGCACCAACAGACATTAATTGGGGATGGCTGCACCAAGGACCCACAGGCACTGCACAACGGACAGGGTCTGATCCAGTCCCACACTCACCCAAACCAATGCTCCTTTCCAAAGGGTGCATTGTTTTATCTCCTTGCCTCCATCCCTCCCCAGCCAAGCCATGGCTCCACATAAATTCTTAAACAGAGCTTATCCTCCTTCTTCCCAAATTCACAGTGATCTTCAGTATCTGGGTGCCTACCTGTGTGACCTCTTCTAGGGGGAACCTGCTTTGGCAGGGAGGTTGGACTCGATCTCTTGAGGTCTCTTCCAACCCCTACAGTTCTGTGATCTGTTGAGGACATGATCTAGACATGGACTAGGCAGGGTTAGGCTGTGGTTCAATCCAATTGATTCTATGATTCCACTGAAAGACTTCTTAAGTAGACCTATGTTCTACTTAAAGGTTACAGCTGAAACCAGTGACTGTGCTAAATCAACAAGAAAACATTTGTATAATCTGTTAGGCCAACAGAAAAGCCCAGCTATGCAAAAAGGCTCCACACACCCCTATTTCCTACACAGTACCACTGAAACTTGATTTTCTCTGAACTGAAGCAGAAGCTGCTCCTGCAGCAACAGGAAGCCTCACACGTGCTGGGCACAGCTCAACAGAGGTGCAAGCATCACCATCACCACCTTGGAGATGCTCCAGTCCTAGCTGCACACACCATCCCTAAAACAGGATACATTAGATAAAGACAACAATGGCTCAAGAAAAATGTGTCTCATTCCCCAACCCCCCTTAACTGGATTCTCCAGACTCTCATTAATTTATAATCTCAATGACTCCTCAGCCTTTAAAACCAGAAATATTTTTGCCTACTTTCACCACAGGCTGATGTTATAGCTCCCATCTCAATGGTTATAACAATTCAGTGTGATATTTAATGTGGAAACAATATTTATTTTAGTACAGCACTCAAGTAATTTCCCACCAGTTAAAACCAATTCTGGTTTGATTACAAATTATATATTAACCATTATATAAAACCAGGCAAATTCTTTCCTTCAACACAAAACTCAAAATTTTAGGTCTTATACTGCAGCATCTACTTGAAAGTCCCTCTAAACCTTAACTATATGCTGAAAGTTGTTACAAGCAACATGCTTCAAAACTTTTGGAACAAAATACTAGTGATTAGAAAACAAATCCTTAGGATTAAGGCAGTCTACTCCCAGATAAGAATCAGAGCTGGACACTGTTTTATCAACAACATAAACCAAAAGTGTGTAAACCTTGTAATTTAATGTCAGAAAAATAACTATATTAGGCTTAATTTGAATATATGATAATCAAACTCTTATCATCTCAGAGCTCTATAAAATACAGATTATATTAATGCTTTAAGTTCTCACAAAAATCATCTTAAACAAGACACTTCAGTGCAGATAAGCTACAAAGGTCTAAGATCTCTCTTAGACAACAGTCTAAGATCTCTCATTGTACTCCCTGTACTAATTTTGTTACATACTTTGAGAAGTGACAATCAAATTCATTAAATCCTCCAAGAACACGCTTGTTATAGCTAATAATATATTCTTTCAAAGCTCCACCTCAAAAAGAGTATTTTAAGACAGTCAGGCAGTACTGATGCTCAAGGTGGTGCTTTACCTCTTCCCTAAATGACACATAACTTTGCATCTTGGCAAAGAGGTGTTGTCTTCTTTATGAGTTAACTATTGAATGAAGTTCCTCACTGAGTTTTACAAGGGTGTTAACAAGGAATTATTTTATTAAGTAAACAGTTACTTTGTTTCTGTGTAATATCTTTCCATTGCATTATAGTTTTATAACAGAATTATAAAGAATCAGTGTACTCACAGTAGTTTAATGTGAGGGAATATTTAATTTAGTATAAAGCACAACACTAAATCACTATATATTTCAGTGCAAAGAAGGTAATTTTACAAGTTAAACATCTAGATAATTGCTGCAGCCTTTTCAAAGCCCCTAAGACCAAGGTCAATTTTATTATGTGATTTTATTATGCACAAACAATAAGGCCTTTCAAAAGGTACACTTCCCTACTTGTTGCCATTTTTAAAGCATACACACTGAAAGAATAAAGAAAAAACAAGCAACAAACAAAACCCACCTAATTTTATCAAGCAGGACAGAGAAGAGTGAGGATTCCCAGTGACATCAATGCTACTTGCAGGATTATGTTTTCCACTCTGCTTTGAAAAATCTCAATGAATGTATTTTGGAACAGCACTGGTGATATAAACTGAGCATGTAAAATCACTGACATGTATAATGCCAGAACCCCATAACATTTCAGCTGTGCCTACACAATCCCCACCAAACTTATCAAAGGGGTTTTCTGCAGATTTTTGTGAGGATCAGGAGTATAACATTCAATAATTCTCCTAAGACTTCCAAGACACACCACAAAATCCCTCTCATGTTTTCCATCAATGGCACACAGTCGTGCTCCATTGTCTGAATGGCAAACAGCACCTAACCCCTGAGCACTGAGCAAGCCAGAGCACCAGGGGACAGCTTACATACATCCTAGATGCAGCAAAAAAATCACAAGCTGCACAAAGGTTCCCTTTGCCAGGCCTTAGGTACCAAGCCAGGAGATTAAAGGGATAGTTGGAAACACTTGGGAAGTAGTGAGCTCACCGGCATAATTTTGGGGAAGACCCCAAAGCAAACAGCTGCTTGAACTGAAGCTGGAGCATCAGAACAGCAAGAGATTTCAGCAACTCCTCCTGTTTATAGTCACCTACAGGAGTACACCTCATCTCTGAAATAAATTATAAACAGCATTTGAAAGGTTTTGCTGATGAATAATGAGAGTTCCTTCGCCAGTAAATCAAAAATAAGAAGAGTGAAGAGACAGGAGACTATATGATTCCCTACACAAGCAGACAGAGCACTGAGAAGTACAGAAAGGAGGAACTAATTGCAGGGGGGGAGCAAGGAAAGGGGACTGTGGCTTACAGCTGCCTCATTAACTGTATTTTCCGTATTAACAATGCCTTTTAACAGCATATTTAACTGAAAATGTTTGAGCAATAAAACCTCAAAAACCCACCAACATTCTTAGGAGTAAAGATGAGCAGTGTCATTCTAAACACCTTCAATAACAGCACAAAGGAAGTTTTTTTCCTATTTTTTTCCCCAAACAATACTATCCAGTAAGCAATTTACTATCTTAAAATGATACACTGCTTTTCTAAATGGTCACATAGTAGAAAGGTTGTTTTTTTTCCCCACTCTGTTTTGGTTTTAAGGCAAGTAACAATAATAAGTAGAAATAATTCTGGTCTGACTCTCTTTGGGTTTCCTCTTCTCCAAACAAGAATAACAAGATTGAGAAACAATTCGGCAGCCACAGATGAAATATTCTGGGGGCTTTCTTTATTTTAAAAAAAGCACAGAGGAAAAGGAAATATTAAGAACTTCATTTAGAGAAGAAGGAAAACCCAACAGTTTTACTTAAATGAGAAAAGCAATGGGACAAGAAAAGATAATTCAGCCAGTCTTTGCAATATAGAACCACAATGTGTCACATGTTCATTTTCTTGAATATTTTGCATCTGTTAGCAGCAATGCTGCATAGCTGACCACAACATAAAGCAAGTGATCTTTGTGACCTTCACTTAGGATTTCAGACAAAACATCTTTCCCTCAGACCACAGAGGGACCACCACAGAAACAGAAGGAAAAATTACACCCTTCCTCTTTAAAAACTAAATCCTTCAACTGGTGCTTGCAGTTATCAAACTGTACAGGTGTATCAATGCCTTGCCAGTATCCTGACCTTTGTTCTGTATTTTCACCAAAGGATCTGGATTTCCTTATTTGCTATACACACCTTATTTTTCTGAGCTTCACCTTTATTATAGGAACGATTCACCTCACCCTCCTCAGCATTCACAGGTTCCTGAAGCTCTCTGGGAAACACATAAACCCACCCAACACAATCTGATAGGGACATAACAATACTGTCTCAGCTGTTGGCTGAATCAGGTCCCTATTTATCAGTAATTAAGTCTAACAAGAGAGTAGCACAGCAGTCTCCTCTTTGTCTTAGATGCTATTTAACAACAGAGGACAAAATGCAGATGCAGCACTGTGTTACAGGAGGCACATGTTGCAGGATGTGTAGGAATTATGCCTTTCTATGGCAAGGGCTCTGGATTAAGCTGCAGAAAGAACACTGAGAGGGAAGAAATAGGATGGATATTGGGAGCTTGGCAATAAGGATGATGTCTTGCCACATAGCCAGCTTCAGAGTGGCCAGTGCCACAAAAGCCAGTATTGTAGGTTTGCCAGGACCTAACTGCAGAGCAATGGAGGAGTGAAGTGTAAATTATGACAGCAGAAAAGTGGATATTCTTTGAAATTGCAGAGTATGATCCAGGCACCCTTGCCCTCTTACTGACTGGTTTGTGTATTTGAGTGACTGACTGCCAAGAGACCAACAGCAAGTGGCACGACACTGACTGCAACAAGCCTGCGCTCCTCTCCTTAAAACATCAGGTAATCACAGAACCACAGAATGTCAGGAGCTGGAAGAGACCTCAAAAGATCACTCAGTCCAACCCACCCCTGCCCAAGCATGATCATCTAGAGCAGATCACATAGGAACATGTCCAGATTGCTCTGGAATGTCTCCAGAGGAGACTCCACAACCTCTCTGGGCAGCCCGTTCCAGTGCTCCATCACCCTCGTGGTGAAACAGTTTTTCCTTACATTCACATGGAACTTCCTATGTTCCAGCTTGGACCCATTGCCCCTTGTCCCATCACTGGCCATCACTGAGAAGAGCCTGTCTCCATCCTCCTGACATTCACCCTTAACATATTTATAGACATTAATGAGGTCACCCCTCAGTCTCCTCTTCTCCAAGCTGAAGAGCCCCAGCTCCCTCAGCCTGTCCTCAGAAGGAAGATGTTCCACTCCATCATCTTGGTGGCCCTGTGCTGGACTCTCTCAAGGAGTTGGATGTCCTTCTGGAACTGAGGGGCCCAGAACTGGACACAATATTCCAGGTGAGGTCTCACCAGGGCAGAGTAGAGGGGGAGGAGGACCTCTCTTGATCTGCTGGCCACCCCCTTCTAATACACCCCAGGATGCCATTGGCCTTCCTGGCCACAAGGCCCTAAGGCAGCTACCTGGTTATTTAAGGTGTCCTAAAACCACAAGCAAGCAGATGGCTGTAGCATAAGACATGGGTAGGGTTTTGTCTTTCTAGAAAACCAGTGTTTTCAGACCATCACGAATCCAAACAGCTGCAGGATTTCAGTGAAGCAGCAGTCCAACCACTAAAAAAGTCAATTTCTTGTGGCCCAGTGAAATTTCACATGATGCAATTTTACCACCTAATGTTTGACTAAGGAGGAAAGGAAAGTAAATTGGCTCCAGGTAAACCAATTGCATAACACAGTGTACTCAATTTTGGATACTTACATTTGGAAACGTGTAACCTTTAGCTGCCCCAGGAGGGATGCTATTTGTTTACACAGTACACAGCTGTATGGTGCTTTTAGGGAACACTGCCTGAGAACAGATAGCACAGAGCAGCCTTGTACTTTTCCCTCTAAACAATTCTTTCCAGATGCAGAAGAGAACAGTAAGAAATTCTGTGTGGGCTATATTCCACCTCACTTACTGAAAGGAATTAAAAAAAAAAAAAGTAAACTCTCCCATTTACAACATAAACTTCATTATAAAGAAATCTTGTAAGTAAAGATATTGGCAACAATATAGTATAACATTTTCATAGTTTAACATTTTCTAAACATCATCAGATCTTTCACACAGAATTTCCAAATAAATAAAATGGAAGAAATTTCCCTCTCCAAGTAACAGCAAAGACATTTCAGCTTCTGCTACAATCACTACAGTATAACCTGAAGAATTGTAATAATCCTGACCCCAATTATCTATTAAGATGAAAACACAGTCACTGACAATTTCCAAATGCATTGCTGCCTATCACATCCTTATTGGCTCAACCATTACAGTTTCAGACCTTCCTCAAGAATTGCAGCAAGTAACAGAGATAACAAAACTCTTCAGTCAGTGCTGTGCTGTCCATTCCTTACCCTGCTCTCAGATCTGGAACAAGATCCCTGTGCACAGCTAATAAAAATTCAGCCAGATACTAGAATGCTACTCATGAAAATCAGAAAAAAAAATATAATTTTACACAGCACTAATCATATTGCTCATGTTATTATCTCAGCAATATAAACATTAAACCTTTATTCAGTCACAGATATTTACAAAATATATTATTCACCTAGTTTGAAGAGAGAAATTATACATACAGATCACCCCAACAACAATCAGCTTTTCTGTTTAAAGCATGCTGTGGTGTCAAAAAGCTGATTTAAAAAAATAAGCTGGGAAGAAAAAAAAATAAATTGTAAAAGCCAAGTGACAAGAAATTGGTTTTCAAAATTAAGCACTTAATCCTTAATGATCAGTACAGTCTAGACAAGGTATTGAGAATTGCATTCATAATCCTCTTCGGTACCAGTGCAACCTCTTCACATATCCACACTATGGTGGGCTTGCCATGCCCTGCCTGTCCATACTGAGCTTGGAGAAGGACATGGGGGCCCCAGTCCTTCAGACACCCCCTGAACTCCTTGCACCACACAGCTCCTGCTGATGTGGGAACCCCATCCCTCTCTGTGTGCTCTCCATATCCACCTTCATTTCTGTATGTGGAAGGGAGCAAAGAGTTTTCCTCTTTCCTGCCAAATCCCACAGTTCAGGCCCAACTTGTGAAGTTTGAAAAGCTGAAATTGTAACCGAACAGTTTTCAGTGGTCTGAGCACGAGGAGGGGCACAATCACGTATGGGTCTGTGGAACAAGGTCTTTCACATGTTTTTCACTGGTTTACTGCTTGTTAGGGTAAATGGTGAAGGACTGAGCACTTACTCTGTGTCTGCAGTTAATTTACAGATACTGTAAGTTTATTATGCAAAGTCCCAAGTGGGCATTCACATGAATTGCAGACCTTAATAACTGTATTTGAACTCTATTAAGTACTTTAAATGAAGATAACAAGATAGTGTCAGCTATTAAGTGATGGCATTCTCCCTCTATGTTCCTTGGTTAAATATATGCAGAAAGAACAATGCACTCTATGGAGAAAAAGGAAAAAAAATAAAAGAGCATGTATCGACTCCTTCTGTCAGCCATATTTTCTTAACACAAGCCAACATCAATCAATGTCTTCACTCCATGGGCAGTTCTCACCACCTCCATGTGGAACTCATTAGTTAGTCTTGATTAGATAAATAAAAAAATAAATAAATCATTTACATTTACCAGGCACACAGCAACAACAGCCTCTGGTACACACACATCGCTGCTTTGTGTGTGTTAAAGGAAATCCAAGAGGTTCTTCTCTTACCATGTGACACTTCATCTTGAAGACACTGTACTGGCTTCCACTGACACAAAATACAAGTTCACAAAGCCAGTTTGGGTGTTCTGCTTTGTTGTGGGTTCCCATTCCCGTGCTGCACCTCCACCACCACCACCCTTTTCTATGCTTCCGATGGCATTAAGTGTTAATTAAGGAGCGGGCCTGGCACTGTGCTAGGAATGCAGCAGCAATGCAGTTGTGATGTGGAACAACAGTGCTTGCAGACTGCAACAACAAGAAAAAACAAAAGAGACAGAGAAGTTTATAGCTGAGACACATGGGCAGGCTTCACCCACTGCGTGCGGCCTACTGCAGCCGCGGGCGACGCGGGCGGCCAAGACAACATTTATCTGACCACCGACACAGGGTAGGCTCGGCTGTTGGAAACCCCAGCTGAGCCTAGAAATAAAATACAGCCCTCCTGCTACAAAAATAAGAGGGTTTTGGTGGCAAAGGAGGCTGTACCACAGCTCCTCCAAGAAAGGTTTTTCTTTCCTGAAGTGAAATGACATAATGAATATTGTATACTTGGGTAATCATGCAGTGAATGAGCTTCTGCTGGTAAGCAATGCTTTTCCATAGAGCCATCTATACACACAGCCCAGCACGAGACCAATCATCCCACAGAAGTCTTGGTGAGGAACAAACTGGAAGGAAAACCTGAGAAGTTACCTGTGGGTAAGACCAGCAGACTGCAGGCCACAGATCAGCTGGTTTCCATACCCAGTATGTAATTCACTGAGAACATTACGGACCAAAGTTTTCACATAAAATTATGAGAACAATTAATACAGTCAAAAAATGACCATTTGTTGCTCTCAAATGTTGCCTTAAATGCATTCTGCAAAACAGCCTGAAGTGGACATATTTCACCCTCCTCTAGTTACAAATGAAAATAAAATGTGGTGTGTGTACTGGGGAAAAAAAAAACCCACAACTAAAAAACTCCTCCAATATTGTCTCCTTTTGCTGATTTGAATTAGTCATGTCTTTTCCTCTTCAGCTCATCCTCTGAAGAAAGTTAATCTGCCCCAGTGCCACAACCAAAAAATGTAAAGAGCAGGTGATGAAGTTCATCAGAGGATGGGGATTAAAAAACAAGCATCACATATGGTTTCTGCAAAGCTTACTGCAGGTCATCTCCTAATTTCAGCCTCAATCTGAACCTCCATCTGCATGTCAGTGCAAAAGAACTGCTTGTAACCACTTTGCTCTCCTCTCAGCAGACTAAATCGCAGCTCTACAGATGAAACTACACGGGTATCCCAGGGCCCATCCAAGCACACTTCATTTTGATTTTTTTTTTTCTTTTCTTTTTGGCAAACAGCACTCAGATACTACTATGGTGTAATCAGGTCTCCTGACAATGTGTAACTTGTACTTTAAAGAGCCCACTGACAGATGGATTCAATTTAAAGGATGACTATGAACAGCTGCTGCTGATCACCGGCTTGTAAAGAGAACTCATTCATCACAAAATATTTCAAAAGGCTGAACTGAAATGGAACAAATGAATTTGAAGAAGTACAGGAGGTGCAGCATTAGCCTTGGAGAATGTGTCAGATGTAAAAAAGCACAGCTCTGGTACTGCTGTTAATTTATTCATGTAAATGCCAGCTCCACTCTGTTGGCAGCATTCTCCAGATTCTGAAGAATCCAGGAGGTGAGCCTGAATAAGGTATTAGAAGATGTAATTAAATACTCCTTACTGAAGGTGATTTTAACTAAGCAAGCCATTAAAGGGAACTGACAGAGTGTTTAAAGTGTGCTGGGGAAAGCTTTAAGATGACAAGCTTCAAAAAAACTGCTGGAGTGAGAGAAGGTCACTTCCCCAACTGCGCCAGCTCATCTAGAAGTTCCATCAGTTGTGCAAAGGGGCCACACACTCTGCCTTCACCACCTTCACTTTTAATACCTCTTTTAAAAGATTTTCACCTTCCTCTTTGATTCTTCAGCATGGATGGAGTCAAGAACAAGACAAACTTCAAAGCACATAGCCTCACAAAGGAAAGCACCAGTCACGATGGTCTCTGAAGAGACGAGGAGCTGACACAGAACTGAGTAATTCACGCTTTTTGGGTTCTTTTAAAGTTCAAGAATTATGCAGCAAAAGCAGGCATTTTAAACTTGGCTTTATTTGTCATGGACACTGGATCATCTCTGAGTGACTCAGTTTTTTTTCCCCAGAGTACTTCCCACGAGTTCTGTGTGGGGCAGCTCCACAGACACTGGGAACAAAGGCAATGTGCAGAGAAGAAAATCCTCCATGAGCTGCCTACCTGATAGATCATTCTTCCCACTCCTTCCTAGGGCTTTCCAGTGGGGAATGGGAGGGTGGGGGAGAGAGGATCAACAAACAATGTTTCCAAGATTCTTGAAGGCAATTCTTTACCTAGAGGTGATATAACATCTTCAGACAACTGTAGCATCAAGCTATACTTGTATCAGTGTGACTTCATGGAGAAAGCACACATCTCATGTAGAATATTCTAGTTTTCACAGTCACTTTTCTATCAATATGCAGTCATTACATCACATTTTATGTATTATGAAAAAAAAACACTCATCCATTTTGAGTTCTAGTAAATTGGATTTTTTTTGTAATATTTACTGATAAATGGAGACTAAAAAGTCTATATAATAGCTCACAGATGATCCCCATGATTTTTCCTTGGTACAGAAAGTGTAGTCTTTGGAATGGTTTTAAAAAAGCCAACAACCAACCAAACAAGCCCTCTCAGACAGCAGCATTTCCTTCTTACCTTGCTCAGACTACCTTTGTCAGTCTATTTCTCTATCAACTACTGTTCCTCAAGCCCAGGTAATGAGACAAAGGTCAACATCACAAGCTTGTGCAATTAAGGTATATCAGCTACCCTGCAACTCCCCTTCCATTCAATGGAAAAAAGCTACTGCTTTGCCGTCACCCAGTCTCCTGCCTGCTGGTATGAAAGCAATGGAAGAAAGTGATCAGTAGATTAACATGATGACAATAATTAGCTCCAAGACAGCAGGGTTTTTATTTAACTCCTATTGGGGAGCAGCTGACCACGGCCAAAATATAGGATATAGGCTCTGATGTGGGGGTGAAAAGCCGTACACACAGCAGCATTGTTCCATGTACAAGAACCAAGGCTCACGCACACCCTCCTCAAAGGTTATTCATCACCACAGCAACCTCTCAAAACAAAGGTGGAAGCCAATTCAAACAGCCTTGTTGCTCTGATGACAGAGGATGAAGGGTGGGTGCTCTCTGCCTGCACCCTTCAGGAGGGTTGTTTGCTTGGGTATGGTGATATGTCATTGGATCTCATCCACTCGATTAACTTTCAGCAGCCCAGCATGTGTGCCCAGAGCAGAGAGTGGCCATGCTTGCACATTAAACAAAAAAATTTCTTCTACAGACCCAGTTAAAAGCACAGGGGAGAACTGGCTGATGTACAATTCCTCCTTGCCACATAGCTGAGCAAATGCCATACTCTATTACACGCATCCACTGTCACCTCACCTTGCCCACACTCTCCCCTACGTACCAGGAATAGCTGCTGTAAAATAAACACTCCACCTAAGCCCAAGAAAAACCCCAGCCTGTTTAACTACCATTCCTTCCCACCCCTCCCCTTATGCTCGTTTTCTTCACACCCTCTTTTGCTCTGCAGGAGCTTAATGATTTTGGATGTGTTAAGAAAATCTGACCAAGAGAGTAAAATAATGGTAAACTCAGCAGAAACGAAAAGCAGAGTGTCTCTTCTGCAACAAACCAACCCCAGCTCTTCCCTGAATCACTCGAGGAAAGACATTACAATCATTTCTAAACCTTTTCATCTCCAAGCCAGGAAGAAAAAACCACTGTATGTAACAACAAGCTGTCAACAAGACTTGGTGAGTAATGTGGTTCTCAATCCTGACACTGATCTCCTGCCTGCAGAGCGAGGCACATGGGCATCGGCAGCCACAGCGCATGTAGTGACAACACTCAAAATGTCCAGATTCCTCTATTTCTCTAAAAGCATCTCCACTGTCTGAGCAGCCATGTCTTGATGTGAGAATGCCCTCCCTATCTCCAGAGTTTAAAAGACAGAGAAATCATGTGTTTTGAAATATGGGAGTAGAAGAGCCCAATGGTTCATAGGTATTTTCTTTTTTTACATGGAAAACATAGGTGACTGGAGTAAGACATTCTCAAAGGTTAATTCCCATTTACTCCCATTGGGAAATCAGTTAAATTTTGCTGTAGTGAATCCACCAAAAATACCTTCAGTGTTTCCAGGGATCTAGGCAAAATGTGTGCTAACAAGAGAATAGTTTGATCTATATCAGTTTCCTCAATTAATATTTTTTCTTAAGCTTCAAAATAGCCATTGATAACTGACCATTAATCCATTCATAGACTCACAGTGCTCACAGAAATGGAAAAAAAAACCAAATGCATTTGAGCTCACACACATTTCTTAAGTGCAGCCATAAGCAAATCCATCAAGCTGGATGCATTCATAGCACAAGGTGATTTACGTCACGGTGTAATCACTACCTGACGTGATAAGCAGGTGTTGGTTGACTCAAACTTTATTTGTGCAGTGAATTTCCTATGTACCTTCCTCATAATCTTTGGTCTCAAAAGACATCTCTACACATGGAGAAGCTTTCCCACCCATGCTGCAGGGGTGCAAAGGTTTTTGCCTTCTCTTCCATGCTGGCATTTGAGGTTGTGAGTCAGTCTGGGACCACACACATGACAGACAGCAGCTAGTCTGAAATTTGGGACCTTCCTGACCAAGACATAGACATGCTTCCACTATAAGAGAACAATTTTATCTATGTAAAATTATTAGGTTTATAGAAAATCTGTGGTCTCAAACTTCTAACAACCAAAAATACTTATGGTAAAAAAGTACACATACCCAAGTGATAATGATTTTAAATGAAAAAGGACCCAAACAAACCCACCCCGCTTCAATTACTACGTTGCTTGCTTTATTTCTACACACCCAGAAAATCAACTGCAACAATTTCAAAACCTCTCTCCACCACAGCTGCTGGAGTTAGCACTAAAGCTGTTCTATTATTTAAGTGCTGGTGTTCACAGTTCTCAGCAGTATAAAGGAACAGCATCTACCTTCAGTGGTTCCCAAGATAGCAGCTGTTATGCTTGAACTGCAGCAGGAAGAGAAGCAGAAATGAGAATAAGGAGAACTTAAGGACAGGCAGCTTCCATCACACAAAAATACAATGGATACTTGACAACAGCAGTAAATTTGTTTTTTAAAAACTTTCCATTACTTAAAAATGACTTTGTTTGGTCTGGTTTAATAGACTACTGGACCTTGACATAATGTTCTTCAGTTCCTTGTTCTGCCTTTGCCTCCTCCAGCATAAAACCAGAATTACCATCATAATTTTTCAGGCCAGAGTGATTTTCCAACTCCACTGCTCATCAAGATAGCACGTACAGCTCAGGCACTGACCTCCAGATGTTTGTCCAAATATTCCAATGAACACTCTTAACAACATAGTGAAAGCCTGTAAGAGTTGGATAAAGCTGTGTATTGCCACACTGATGGATGGGTACTGCCCTTCCCACACCCACCCTTACTGGAGTGTCCTTCTACCTTCTCAAGGAGGTAACTTCAAGTGGTTCTGCTTAAAGCACCAATCTTCAGTGCTGATAGGAAGATTCAGTATCTGATGCTGAGCTGCATCGTGCCAATGCTCTAACAGGACTCTATCCATGCACAGAGGGGCTACTTCCACCGAATTTCAGAGAGATGTGTAAATGATTAGCAATAGCTAAGGGCACATATGTTGTTTTTAATAGCAAATGTGTGCTTTGCAGACCAGGCTGCATCTCATCAGTAATTCCTTGGTGCAACACTCCTGGGAAGACAGCAGTCAGCCCAGCATGAGAGTGTTTTAAATAAAGCAGGGTGTTATGAGGTGGAAGGCAGCACTCCACACATTTGCTGTCAAAGAATCACAGCGTTTCAGCTGCTGGAAGAAGCAGATTGCTGTTGTTTTATCAGGGTAAATCACAGATGGGAGAAACTCCATTTTTTTGGAGAAGGTGGTTACCTTCTCCAAAATCATGGACACTAAAATTGCTAGTTATTATCTTTTTTGCAGAGAGGGAATGTCAAGCACTGAATTGAAGACATGACCATGGTTTGTAGGCCCAACCAAGCATACTCTTTCCTTAACAAAGCATCTTCAAAAGGATGCCAGTGGTGAAGTTTTCTGTGCACAGCCACACAGATTTAAACAGAAAAAAACCCAAAAACACATCAAATAAAAAACCCCACCAAAAACCCAAATGCATGCACTTACATAAAAGGCTTTGGGGAGTTTCATTTTCTGAAAGGGAGTGAACACACACACTCTGTCTCTCTCATGGACACGCACACACACATTTTTAATCATCCTCCTGCTGACAGCAGCCAGTCACTATTTCTGTTATCAGAGCCCCACAGCTTGTATTTCTAGGCTATGAAGCACTAAGTCACAGGGCATAAAACCTCCTCTGATTAAAAAGGCATGGTGATATTGTCTAGTAGAACACACCAACTGCTACAGATCCATGTTTGGCCTCACCAGAACGTTAGTCATTCAGGAGAGGGAGAGGAAAAATAATCCATAAACATACAAACAAATAGTAAGGATTTCCTAAGATTAGCTGGTAACCTGGATCACTCACGTTTTCTCTATGCTCATCAATCACCCTCTGGGAAAAATAAGAGAGGCAGGCAAGTCTTTGCATCCAGAAACTTACAGTTTGCTGTGAGGTGCCAGTGGTTAGAGAGACAGAGAAGCTGCACTTATGTACAACTCACCAGCGATCACTTGTGCTAACACCACGTGCCTGGGATTAAAACTTCAGCCCGGGTAGATGCTGTCCCTGCCACTGCTTGATGCAGCTCAAGTGGCTGGCATCTCTCCAGAGTCACTCAGAAAGCGGCTGCCCAACAGGACAAATCACTAGGAAAGACAGAAGAGAAACAGGCTCAAGTACACGATTACACTGTGCATTTTACAATCTTGATACGCACCGAGTTCTTAAAGTGTGATTTCCCTTGCTGTGTGAGAGGGAGAAGTATGTTTCTGATACTTTCAAACACATGAACCTTCTAAATACCAGCAATATGAAAATCACAGAATCACAGAATTGTAGGGGTTGGAAGGGACCTCCAGAGATCAT
>VXBZ01000538.1:125297-152722 GCA_013399135.1 Heliornis fulica
ATGAGGCCCTGAGCAACGTGATCTAGTTGGGGCTGTCCCTGCTTCTTGCAGGGAGGTTGGACTAGATGACCTCTGGGAGTCCCTTCCAACTCTAATCATTCTATGATTCTATGATTTATTTCTCAGTCATATCCCCCACTTTGTTCTAACCTGGTTGTACACACAAGTTGCTTTCAGCTGCATGGCTGCACCCTCCCAGGGGCTGCCCAGTCTAAGTTTCACCAAGCCTGCTCTGTTTGCAGTTGTGTATTTTTATGAGTGCCTGTGAGACATCGTTTTGACACTATCTCAATCCTGTCACTTCTGTGAGAGGTTCCACTCTCCCTCCCTGACAGGGCCAGCCCTGCAGTGATGTTTTCCGGTTTACAGTAAATCAAATTAAAAATAATTAAAAGTACAGATCGATTTGATACGGCAACAGAGTTAGGAAGAAGCAGTAACAAGTCAATCCAGTTACAGGGCAAGTGGCAAGAGGTCAATTCAGTCAAACTTAATTGATCCAGCAGTGGCACATTAAAATAGGAAGTATAGACTGAGCCAGTTTATCTGGTGAACCATATCAAGCTACTTGCTTATATGACCAGATTACAGTGATAGTTTATCTCTTAATCACTTAAGTCTGCAAAAACTTTAATTTCTAATACTTTAAGGGGAGACAGGCAATAAAGGGTTTGCTGACCAGGAAAAAGTGATAGTCATCTTAATAAAGTGTGAGTGCAAGTGATGAGTAGTGCTTTAGGAGCCAGGTATGGTTGGTAGCACTATTTAGGCATACCAATCCCCTGGGTCAGTGTGAGGTGAGAGGGTTGCTCAAAAGCTACCTCCAAATAGAAGAGGAACATCTATAAAGCTCTGGGACAGGGGAATAGGCTTGGCTGCATGCATATATGGCTTCATGCACATATATATATGTATGTATGTACGTAAAAAAGGACAAACATTTTTCCAACAGTAACTTGTGATCTTAATAGCTTCATAGGACAGAAGATAATTCTTCTTAGCAGTGTGGAAGAACTAAAACAACTACCAAACACTAGCCCACTGAAGAATTCCAAGTTTCATGTCTCCAGTATTTGTGACAGGTTTGGGGATTCTCATCTGAAAGCCAATGTAAAATGGAAAAAGAAAAAAAAATAAAATTTCACTCAGGGCTCCTTGGTAATGTGATTTTACTGTTTGCAGCCCTGGACATGAATGCAGTTAATGAATAATGACTGTGCAAACAAAATATCAGATAATGATGGGAGGGGGAGGGAAGGTTGAAATAATCGTGTGGGTGGCTTGGATTGGATTTGGCATCAATTAGAAAAATTGATGCCCTTTTAATTATAGGAAAAAGGCCTTGCTAGAAAGATAAGACAGACCTGACAATCAAAACACTTTAGTCTTTGGATTTAAACATATGGAAATGGAAAGTTCACACAGTTGAGGTTTTTTCACTGTGTTTTCCTTTTATAATTTAAAAGATCAGCTCTTTCTCAAAAATGACACCCCAATGTGTGCATAAACCTCAGCTCACTTCAAAGCTGTTGCAGCAGATATTTGTTTTGCTTTTCACACTCACTGGGAATATTGCTTACTACAAGTAGGACTGCCTCCTACAAGGTACAAGTTATCTCTTCCCTCTAGTAAGAGCCCAAGTCAGCAGGAGTTATGGCCACTTAAAGAACCAGGCCAGTAAACTGGCAACATCACTTAAGATCCTCCCCTAATTGGTTCCACTGATTATACTATCAAAAGAGGGCACCAGAGCTTGCTCCCTGTTTGATCCAGGTTGCACAGCACACATTTCCTTCCCTGCTCTTACTAGTAGCTCCGGCAGCTCATGCCAGATTCTCACATGTGAGAAACGCTTAGTATAAGCAGAGTAAATGCATTATTCACACTACCCCTGCAGTAACCCAGAGTAGCTGAATAATACCCTTAAAAAAAATTAAACAAAAGTGAAAAAGACATCTCCAAAACTCACACAAGAATTCCTCAACTACCCAGTAAAGGAAAATCCCTCACAGTTGTGGATGTGGAAAAAAAAAATTGCACTTCTACAGCTCTATGGTGAGATATAACCTCTGAGTAAGTGCTGTTGCATAAACAATGTTTACTATCCTACTATTTATAATCACCATTTCTATTATTCAGCATCTTACATCAACTCTCAAAGAGCATTTAGAAGATTTAATCTCGTTGCCAAACTACCTCTGCAGATGTGACCTACAAAGTGAAAGCACAATTACACAGGGCAGAGTTTCTCCAGGAAATAGGAACTGCGATACTTAATCTTGCAAAATAACCAAGAGATAATTTAAAGTAAGGTGTCTACAAAGAATAGTGTCTGTGCCAAGAGACTGTTTGTATTGGTTTTGCAAAGAGGGGACAGAATGTTCCCTTCCAAAGAACCACAAAACAAACTTCCTGAACCAATGTGAGTTTTCTTTTTGCTTGGGCTTAACTCAAGCAAGTGTGGCCTGGACAGACTTGCATAATTTACAGGGAAAAAAAAAAAGGAAAAAAAAAAGCAGCAAAAAACCAAAAAAGACAAACTAATTTGGCATATTTTCTTGAAAAAGCATAGTCACACCTTCAGAGTGAGGGAAACTGGCCACTTGACCAGATCTAGAACCACTGCTGCTCTGTGACATTAGCAGGAGTAGCCTAGAAAAAGGGTTTTAGGGAGGTATGTTTGACCACTTGGGGAAAAAAAAAAAACAAAACCCCACAATTTTTCCACAGCATTTTAAACAACTGTAATAAACTTTTTCTTCTTTTCTTTTTTTTTTTAATGCTAATCTGTTGATGTACAACAGCAGGGTTTGAAAACGTGGGGATAAGAGATGCAGCATGTTGACAGGTAAAGAAGAACAGGAAAGAGAAGTAATCAAATAGCAGTTTATTTACAATAATGTTCTGTCCCTAAATCAGTTTTCTAGAAAAAAAACACCAAACAGCTAGCCCCCTGCCTCCTACCCCCCAAAAAACCCCAATCAAACAACAACAAAAACTCAAACGAGCAAAACAGCTTGAGCTCAGCTTTTGCCTCCTTTCACCTTTCAGGAGCTGATGGGTAAGTCCACAGGGAAAACAAGGCAAACAGAAAAGCATTACTGGTAAGGTCAAAAGACATAAGATAGCATTTGGTGTGATGTTTCTGTAAAACCTGATTAGAAATAGTAATGGATTTAAATTAAAAAAGAAAAACAATCTACTCCACGAGGACACCGAGCCTCCAAAATAATGCACTGATGTCTAACTATGCTACAAATCTGTTCCCATCTACACCTGTGAGTTTCTTGACTAATAGAAATCCTCATTTCACAAAACATACAATGCAAAACAACTTCCAGAAACACAGTTTTTCCCCAATGTACCAGAGCTGTATTTGTCCTATCTGCCACACAAAAGCCCATCCCTTCTCACTGTCTCATGGGCAAAGATGCCTGAAATGGGCAGAAAGCTGAAAGATGGAAACTACCACACGATTCATATACAAGTCAGACACTTCTTAAAAGTGTCTGACTTGTATATGAATCAACAATATCATTTCAAAATGCTGCACTACAATCCCACTGCAGCAGAGCTGGCCTAAATAGACTGATAAAATAACCCCCAGAACTGGGAAGGATATAGGAAACCTGTTGGAAAGACAATAGATCTGCAAAACATATTTTATGTTTCTTATAGTGATCTTTTCCTAAATCCAAGGCAGATTTGTAAAAGCTGTACATCTGCATTACTGCAGAAGTTCTATTATTATTATTATTACTATTATTACTGTCATTATTCTTCTTATTATTGTTATTATTATAACCTTATGAATTCTTAGACCTTCCTTGGTTCTTTCTACCTTCATGCCAAACTTGGTTTATCAACAGTTCACTGTTAGATGATACCAGTGGTTATTTTACTTGTCACTTTTTCCTTGTTTACTTTGACCTTTTTCCCAGCTTCCACTTCTTACAAGGTGAACAATGAAATCTGTTTTACTTTTACTTTTGGGTTCCTCCTGTCACAATGTTTAGGTTTCAGGCTCTGCAAGTATAGGTTTTATTCATTTGATAACAAATCTCTGCCATTTTTAGTTTGCTTTATTTTGAAATAGGAGACAAATTATCTTAGCCTCTGGTTTTATAAAAGTTATTTTCATATACTGAACTTGGGTCTGCTTCTAAACTTGAGTGTGTAGAAGTACAGTGGCAGATATATTAATATATAACCCCTTAGACTTTCTACCAGAGCATATCTTGATTGCATTCCTAAAATTATCCTTTTTTTTTTAATTTCAGAGAAATTATTACTAAAAGACTCACATAATTGAGTGTCTGCCTTTCTGACAGTTGGTTTTACATTTCAGCAGACACTGAGTTTCTCGTTAGCTCCACAGAAGACAAATCTGTCTCTTTAGACATATGTGTAGTAAGGAAACAAAACTGAGAGCAGTGTATTCTTCAGGAAAATTAGATTATTGCCTTCAAATACCATAACAGCCTTTAAAAGGACATACATGGAGGATGCCATAGCAGGAAACAGGAACACGGATGTCAGTGACTCGAGTATAAATTCCCTGCCTACTCCCATGAAGGGAGATCATGAGGTTGTGAATGCTCTTAAACTTGACTCTCAGGCTGTAGACAAGGACTGATGCCCCTGAAAAGAAGTGTAGGAAGCATCACACATGTGCAGTTATCAGTCCTTTCTGAAGCTGACCCTTCCTAACTCTATCACACTGCAAAACTGCACCATCAGGAAGAACTTGAATCTATTTTGTCTATCAAGCAAAGCACAAGTCAGGCACCCTTTTGAAATCACTTCTACAAATAAACCCACAAAGGTGTCTACAGCAATACACCTACAGAATTCCACCACATTATGGCCATGATGGTAAGAGAAGTTATTTTAAGCACAGGCTGTTGAAATAAATCACTTTTAGTGCCAATATTTTTCTCTTTGAAGCTGATGATCGGAAGGAGATTCCCCATCATGCCATAATCAGAAGCTGCTTCCAAGCTATATCAAACTTGGATTAATGAAAGTTTTATTTCAAAAGAAGACAAAGCACACCAGGAACACTGAATACCCATAACTTGTACCCAGATGAATTTTTTTCCATGATCAGGCACATCTATTCACGTATTTAATACTAAATAATAAAACCAGCTATACTCTTCCATCAGTACATGCTATCCTATCCCACAAACAGGCACAGCATCAAGACATCTGGATGCCATCATTTTCATTCCCATCCCCACTTTCTCAAGTGGTGTTTCTTACCTATGCCTTTACATTCATTGCTGATTAGAATCACTGATGTTAGAGCTCATCTGGTCTGCTGGGGTCAAAAGCACTGAACCGTAAGTGATGTTTTCCAGCCTCTTCTGATATTGCACATCAAGGTAATAAAGCTTCTCCTCTAACTCAAAGCAACCTGTAAGGCAACTCAGCAGCTAATGATCCTTTGTCTTCTGCTCCATCATGGGTACTGACCACAGTCTTTGAACTCTTTATTTTTTCTACTCTCTACTTCATGAATTAGTAGTTTATCAGAACTTCACGTGTTCCATTGTATCGTGTTCCAAGTCAAATCATCATCAATGCAACTATGGAAAGCAAAGTTTGTAATAGATTTTATTACTAGTAATGCAGTTGGGCAGGGAAAAAAAAGGATGCACAACTATAAAAGTTCTCTGAAAGAAATGGCTTGTGAATTTGCCAAAAGAATAACCAGGAACCTAACAACCTGCCTACTCTGCAATAAGGCCAAGGTGGCAATTTTCTTGGGGCCATTCTATTCCTTCAAAAGAAACTGCAGTGCTCTAAAACCAGCAAAATTCCTACAGAACACAAACAACAAGTGATATTTTTATAGTACTTATTACTACTGGTTTACTTCTCTTGTTAGTTCCCATTGCACTAGTACACATACCAGAAGTAATCCAGTCTGAACCAGGACAGAGCTCTGCAAGGCAGGGATTTCTGGAGACCTTGGGCTAAATATTCTCCTAGATCCTACAAAAGAATATAAATTATGACTGTTCCTTTGCTGAAAGTCAAGGTTCCCTAGCTCTATTTCCTGTAGGTGATGACTACTACCAGTGATGGCCAAGTACTCATAAAGAGACCAAGGATGCACAACTATAAAAGTTCTTTAATCAATTTCTACCCAGCTACTCCCAAGCTTGAAATAGGAAGCAGGTTTCTAAAAGGTCTCAGTTCTTGACAAAAACAAAGAACAACAAAACCCACCACTTATCTCTATAAAGGTTTTCTTGCTAATGTTTCTTTTATTGAAACCCATTAAAAGGTAATGTTTTCAGTAATGTCTTGCAGTAATGCCCTTCTACAAGCTAAGGATGTGCAAAAGGAAATTCTCATGTTTAAATATTAAAAGTGTCACCTTCCAACTTCTCTAAGCATCACTCTTCCTCTGTTTTATAATTTCAGAATGAGAGTGGCTGTCCTTGATCCAATCCTAGTTTCTTTTTGACTCTCTTTTATCATCTCATCTGTGCTTTTATTTGCCTTACTAACAGGGAGCTGATCCTGCAATGTAGCAGGTATAAGTACAGAAGTCTAATTAACATTAATTTTAGCTGAAAGGCAGAATTTACACTGCAAACACAAACCCTAATCCTGGGCTAGGCTAACTGACAGTACATTAAAACAAATACACAAAAAGCCCCAACCTCCCTACTAACTGCAGAAAAACCCCAAAGAAAACCAGCACAGAAAAACCAAAAAACACCCCAGTCACACAAAGGCTTTTCCCTGGCTCTATATTAACCTTTCTGCATACCCACTGCATTTCCACACTCTTTACTTGGCAATTTTGACCAAAACACAATAACCTAAAGCAAGACAGTGGGACAAATTCAGAGCTACACAGCCAGAGTAAGGACATTAAAGATCTCCATAACCAAAAGGGACTTCTGTGCATCCCATCCAGAAGCAAAAGCCATGAAAACTAAAGGAAAGACAACACATGTTTCTCAATAACACCTAAAAATTTGTCTTGCCAATATCAACACAGTCTTTTAATTGTGTTTGCTTTTGTTCACTGCATGAAGTCATGTATTATCATTACCAATGCTTTACATGCTCAGACATAAAATCCCCCTGAACAAACAATGCCTAATCCAATGCTTCGTCATTTTAATCTCACCACCAGAATTCTACTGGGGAAAAAAAAAACATAAATATAAACAGACATCTGGTCTGACCATTAAAATGATAGTTACCACCTTGTTATTTTAATGATTCAAAGCTACTTTTAGACTTGCAATTGTTGGGCATAAAATATCATGTTCATGGTGCTGAATCAAAAAACCCAACAACCAAAACCCCCAGATTGGTAAACAAATTAAGAATAAAATATTGTTCATTGTAGGCTGAAAGAGGCTATGCCATCCTGTGGTGTGGAGCAATAAACTCAGGACCAAGATACAACCTCCCATCTTGCCAGTAGGAGCAAGAAACCAACTCAGATGAAGTGGGTGAAGCTGTGACCAAGCCAACAAGAGAGCCCAGTCTAAACTCCCTCTAAATACATAGGTTTGCCTGTGAATACAGAACATCTAGGTATGTGTGGATTGAATTAAATTTTAATTAAATTTTAATGTCTGTATTGTTGCAATTTATTAGATAGTCCAGTAAACCACAGCAGAATTTATTGACAGAATTGGGCTCAGAGACCTGCTCAAAAGCCTGTTAAAAGCAAGGACCTACTAAAAGCTGGGTGCCTCAGCAAACCTCTCAGCCTCGTTACAGCAGAACATGTTAAAGCAAAGAAAGAGGAAAAATTCTGGTAACCCTCAAGGTGGTTTCATTCCTTCAGAACATTACAAAAAACAAGGAGAAGAGACACCCCTTTTTCAGCCTACTGAGGACAGTAACAGCTACCAGCCTAACTGGTAGCCAACTTTTACCAATTGTTTGCAGTAGATGTGGTGAGGTGAGAAACTCTAGAAGCCTCTCCAGTATGTCAGGTAACCCACTGCATTATTTACATAGCCCAAGCAGTGTTGTTTGTCTTTCCCTTCTAAACAATTTGTGCACTGTTATTAGAGGTTAATAATAAATCCACAGCCTCCCTCTGTTTGCCAGAATGAAATACAGACTGCTAAAATAAAGGAAGGATGCACATGGAAGATGCACAAGGAAAAGACGACAGAGAAACATTTTGATGCATCAATATCATACTCAGGAGAGAAGAGTTTCATTTCTCAGGAGCCTCAACACATGGCTGTCAGTATCGTGCCACATCACTTCAAAATTCCCCAAACATAAACCAGCTACACCAGGTTACCCACCTGGGACACAGACATATGAAATACATAAAACATGTCAGTGGATTACATCAAGTAAACCCTGTGCAAACATTCATGCAAGCTTCTAGGAACTGGTTTAAAACAAGATGAATAAAGGAATGGGCAAGAGAAGTAAAATAGCTTGTGACTTGGATGTTTCTAGAAGAAAGACCAAAGCTAACACAGCTCTGGAGCATTGAAACCTGGTGATGTCCATTTGTGCACAAATTTTCTTATGAGACCTAAAAAGAAGAGATATGAAAGAACACTAAATATGCCCTTCAGAATCACAAGCTGGGAGATGTCGCCTTAGTTTGGAAGGGGGCAATAGTGGCCTGATGAGGACAAGGATTTTTAAAAGGTTTCTACTGGATTAAAACCAAAGGAACAATTTTCCTCAAAAACAATCAATACTCCTAGAGATGTAAAACTGATATCTGTTTTATTAAAATGCTCTCATATCTAAAGATACCCAATGCAGGATTTAAATGGAAGATTTAAGTCAAAAATACATATAAAACCCACACATACAAGTGCCTACCATATTTATCACATTTAGCTTCGGCCCTTTCTAGCACATGGGAACATCCACAAGAGGAATTTTGTTTCTACTGTTAATATTGCTATTAAAATTGCAAATTTGATCAAAACAATTTACAGGTTTTGCATGTCAAGGCAGGCTTATCAAATGGGCTTTGAACCTACTGGTCTGAAAGATAACCTTCCCATGAAGACAAAAGCACAGCAGTCAGTGTATTACTGAAAGTCTAACTCCAGCCTAAAAATGATTAAGGTAAAATTTATTTACAGAAATGTGAATTTACATTTTGAACAGAAAAAAACAGCAATCTGCTTGTAGTTTAAAGCTTGAGTGGATCATTAGACAATATTACAATTTTTCTTATTTTTCCCCACCCTATCGCAGACTTAAATGTAATTAAAATCAATTTGATTTACTGGCCCTCAAGGAATTGGACAAACAAATATTTTAAAAACTAATATTTTAAGCTGAAATTTCAATCTTTGACTAATGGGCTCAGGCAATTCCACAGGGACTCTAGAGTCCTTAAAAAAGTTAATCTTCATGTAAGTGCTGTGGCTTCAGACTCTGGGCTCTTCAGTGAGAACATGCTAAACACTTTCCCTGCCCAAAGGAAAACAAAGATGTAGCAATTCTCTACAAAGAATCAACAGAATAATAGCTGGACATATAGTGAAAAGGTTCTTTGTCTTGAAAGGCATAAATGAATCTCTGTGCATAAGAGATGACTGTGTTAACTGGAGCACTGCTTATTCTGTTACACTAAATATTGCCTCAGGACCTCAACGAACCATGAGAACTCAAGGCACCATGCCAATTTATTAAGTTACTTCAGAAGAATGACACTTGGGCCAGGATTTTGAAGTTCTAAATCTTTCCTTATAGGAAATTAATGTAGATGCAGGATGACTTCAGCTATAACAGCAGAATGAAGATTGGGCTGTTCAGCCTGGAGAAGAGGAGGCTCCGGGGAGACCTTCTAGCGCTCTGCCAGTACCTCAAGGGGGCCTACAAGAAAGATGGGGAGAGGCTGTTCAGTAGGGCCTGTTGTGACAGGACAAGGGGTGATGGTTTTAAAATAGAGGGAGGGAGATTTAGATTGGAGATTGGAAAAAAATTCTTTGCTGTGAGAGTGGTGGAGCACTGGAACAGGTTGCCCAGGGAGGTGGTGGATGCCCCTGGATCCCTGGAGACGTTCAAGGCCAGGTTGGATGAGGCCCTGAGCAACCTGATCTAGTTGGGGGTGTCCCTGCTTCTTGCAGGGGGGTTGGACTGGATGACCTCTGGGAGTCCCTTCCAACCCTAATCATTCTATGATTCTATGATTCTATAAGGCATTGTCTGTGCACATCATCTCCTGCTTGAGACTAAGGCACCTGCTCCATGGAGAGATGACACATTCCCCTGCAATGTAAAAACACTGAAGAACTTGTCTGAAAGAGCTCTGAGTTTTATCATCTAGAGCATTCCTAAACTAACCCAGCAAATATTTGTTTGGTAGCAATGCTGGGCCAGTGACTTCACAAGATCCCCTGATCTACCCTTGTGCAACTAGTGAGATGAATATATTTTACAGACTGCACAGCAAACCACGTTCAAACTCTCTGGGGAAAACTAGACAGGACAATCATGTATTTATGGAAACGGGAGTTTAAGTCACTTGGTTCATTTTTTAACCACTTATTATTCATACTGACATCAGAGATGGTGGGATGGCTGCTGAAGTGACCAAGAAAAAAGTTTTCAACACAGCATTGCCAACATGCAGCAGGGAGTTTAAATGCCTCCTCCTTGTTCCTGCAGTGAGTAGCACCAGCATGGCAAACCTTTGTCCCCAAATGCTACTGCTTTACATGAAACTGCCAGAGATGAAGGCTGCTTTCAGTGGGGAAAAAACTAAATGCATTGGGCACAGATGTATTAAAAAAGAAAAGCCTATTTCTGGGCTGCAAAAATACTGCAGCAAGAGGAAAATAAGAATATTGTGTTTAATCACCTGTCTCCCTGAGGGAAATAAAAATGTTTTGCATACAAGACTTACTCAGAGACATAACAACTCACAGAATTAAAAACATGTCTTATTCTTCAGTCCAATTCTTTTCTAGGTACTTGCAGTTCATTCCTGTTTGCACTACAACCACACAGTGCTGGTACAACTAGTAGAACTAGCCTGGCAGCACATAAATCATATTTTTAAGTTTCATCGAGACATGACTATGTGTTATTCAGGTTACTTGTGCATTCCTCTTGACAGTGTAAAAGCTGGCATTCCTCTAACCAAACAAGAAGATAATAATTTCCTCCTCTATCAATGCTTAAACAGTTCCTAAATGTGCATGAGGAAAGGGAAGCATCACCAGCCTTGTATCACTACTCTCAATCAGTGGCCCAGGGCTATGAACTACACCTGCTCTACCTAACTGAATGGTTATTTGCATCCAAGTCAGGACTGAGACACAAAGCATCCACTTTTCTAATTATAACTAGGCAAAATAGTACCCCACTCCCAACTGTGAAAGTATATGGAAGAAAAAAGAACAGTGAACATGTAACTCCCTCTCCTCCACCTAGGCTGGGGACTGGCCTTTTGGAGAGCAGTGCAGGTGAGAGGGTCTTGGGCATCCTGGGGGACAGCAGGATGATCATGAGCCAGCAATTTGCCCTCATGTCCAGGAAGATCAATGGCATCCTGGAATGTACCAGAAGTGGGGTGGCCAGTAGGTCAAGAGAGGTCCTTCTCCCCCTCTACTCTGCCCTGGTGAGACCTCACCTGGAGTATTGTGTCCAGTTCTGGGCTCCTCAGTTCCAGAAGGACACACAACTCCTTGAGAGAGTCCAGTACAGGGACACCAAGATGATGAAGGGAGTGGAACATCTTCCTGCTGAGGACAGGCTGAGGGAGCTGGGGCTCTTCAGCTTGGAGAAGAGGAGACTGAGGGGTGACCTCATTAATGTCTATAAATATGTAAAGGGTGAGTGTCAGGAGGATGGATCCAGGCTCTTCTCAGGGATGGACAGTGATAGGACAAGGGGAAATGGGTCCAAGCTGGAACATAGGAAATTCTATGTGAATGTAAGGAAAAACTGTTTCACCATGAGGGGGTTGGAGCACTGGCACAGGCTGCCCAGAGAGGTTGTGGAGTCTCCTTCTCTGGAGACATTCCAGACCCATCTGGACACGTTCCTGTGTGGTTTAATCTAGGTGACCCTGCTCAGGCAGGGGGGTTGGACTAGGTGATTTTTCAAGGTCCCTTCCAACTCCTGACATTCAGTGATTCTGTGACTACAAGCTTAGTTTTTCAACATACTTTTCATCTCCCTCCTCCTTAGGGACACTTACAGAGAAAACAAATTACCTATAGCTTCCAAGTTGGTAACAGAGCCCTAAACTTCTTCGCATCTCTAGCCCTGAATGAGTTCAACTTGTTTACAAAAACTGGCTCAAAAAAAAAAACAAAAAAGAAAACCCATACCAAAATTTAAAAGTACCCCAAAGAATCTATAAAGAAATGTCTTCCAAGGGCAAAAAGGAACTGGCAGCATTAGCTGATTCCCCCCGTGCTTCTGGGAAAAGGAAATAAATAAATAAATAAATAGAATCACCACCTCACAATATCCTAACAAACAGAAACTATGGAGTTTTCCAACCCCTGAATTAGGAAGATGGTCTGCTCCTTATCACAAAAGTCATGAAAACCATAAGCAAGGGACAGTTTGGGCTCAAGAAAATCCATCTGCTCTTTATCTTAATCATCTGCTGAGTTTTTTTTACCTCATAGACCCCACAGTCATCACTCAAGTGCTGCAAATAAACTGATGATGAGAAGTAGACAATAGGAAGCTACTAGCTGGAACTGAATAAATACTTACAGATGCCCCAACACACTTAGCAAAAGGCCTACAAAAGTTGAATGCAGCAAGCTAACAAGATCTGGCCATGGTGAGGAAGACTTACAAATAATTTTTGGAATTATCCATTAGTCTGGGTACATCATGATGTGTACCTGTGCACATGAAGTACACCTACAAGCAGCAATGGAGGTTGCTGTACCTCCCATCCTCTTCTTCTTCCCCCAAATGTTCTCCAGAGCATGAAACCCACTGCTGTCTACAAATGGCTCACAGATGGTGTTAAAACTCTCAGTAAAGAAACCCAAACCCAACCCCATAATTCAACCCAGCTGCAAGCTCAGAGAGGCACCCAGCCCATCATCTGTGCTCCAGCCTGTGCTCTGCTCCACTGAGTGCTTGGGGCACTGACAGGGTTGGCCCACAGCCTTACCACAGAAGAAATGGTATAAAACATCACACAGAATAAAAAAGAATGTTTTACACAGAAGAAAGAGAGCAGCCTTCCCACTCCTGCGTGTGGGAAACGCCTGCCTCTTAATAACCAAGCCTCTTTTGATTACAATTTGGAACAAAAAAACCCATAATATTCAAAGAGGAGGGAATTACTCTTACCAGATAATGTAAAATATGTACACAAAGGCTCCTAACAGCACAGTCCCACGGAGATTTCCTCCTTTCCTTTAAGCACTTATGTGGCCCTTTTTACTTGTGTTATCTTCTCAGGAAAGGAGTGATGAAAAGGAACTTCTAGAACGGCTCTGGACAAGGCCCAGCTGCCAGGGCACGAACTCTTGAGTGTGAGCTCTTGCCTGTGCACTGCTTCAGAAGGCAGCAATGCCTTGGCAGAGCACAGGATGCCACCAGTCACTAGACATTATGTCTGCCTGTTTCTAAAGCACAGGGAAGAACAAGTGATTTTGAGGAGCAGAGAGCCAGCAGTGCAGATACAGCCCATCCAGCCCCTCCAATGGATCAGCTGAGTGTCCACACATCGTGTTCAGATCCTGTGGTTTGGGTCAACACTTCCACCACTGCCCATCAGCACCTGGGATGCTTCAGACCAGCATCTCCAGTTGCTCACTCAAAACCAGGGAAGAAGGAAAGCACAGATAAAGGGGGTGCAGCAAAGGGAGGCAGAGACAGAGTGAGGGATTGCTTTTACTTAGTACACCAGAGATGATGTGTTCAATATGTGAGCTCCAATAAACATTTCAGGAGAAATGAAGTGTCCCAAACAGGATATATGGTGCCCAGGTACCACTGGAACTTCTTCCCCTTCAAGGTTCAGGGCAAACCATATTTCTGACACTCTACACCACCACAAATGCATAAACAAAACTGACAACTACTGATATATTGTTACTTTAAGTGTCTGAAAAAACCAAAGGTCATAAAGACACCTTTTTTTTCCCCCAGATGTCAAGAGAAAACTCCATGCACAACAGATATTCAAAAGCAAGGAACCAATGAGTTGTGAAAAAATAAACATAGAATCATATAATCATTGGCAAGGACAAGATGGTCCCCATGAGCTGAAAATCTGACATATAGAACCATCCATTAGATGAAAGCACAAAGTTTTAAAATTTTATTTAGCATAAGAATTGTTAAAAATATGTATTTCTTAGTGTATTATCTCAAAGGCTGTTCATTGTAGAATGTTCATGTAAGACCTTTTTGGAAGGTCAGGTCAGTACTTCATACAGAAAGAGATCTTTCATTCACTAATTAGCATTAGTGCTTTAATAAGAGAATCTTTAAGTTTCAATCTGAGCCAAAGTCTCACCACTGTGTCACAGAAATTAATTTTGTTGTTGGAAGCAGCATTCTCTCCCAAATCACTGAGCTGCAGACTACTTGCTACAGTGAAAATTGTTTGCCTTTATAAGCAATTTTGCAAATGTCCAGCTTGGCTGTTTATACTTTGCTTTTAAAAATCCCTCATACATCTCCTCAACTGGTTTATCATTTTCTTTTATTCCATGTTCAAACTCGATGTGAAGGGATTCTATTAAATGATCAGAAGCACCCTCATTTTACAGAAGAAATTTTACAGTATTCCTTTAAATAGGCCTGCATGCTGAAATGTAGAACCAGCAATAATGCTGGCAAGGTTTGCTTTCCTTCTGAATAAATTGGGAAAAAATATATCTTTATAGCATCACAGAGAGAGAGAAAAAAAATGATGTTCCCATAAACGATGACTCACCAATTTTTTAATTTATTTTATTTTTAAAGGAATTTTAACAGCCTTTTTTTTTTCTTCAGGAAGTTTAAGGGTTGCAAAACTTCCTTTTCCTCCCAATACAATCTGTCAAGAGAAGAAAAAGCCTCCAAGCCACTGCAGAACTGTAAGCTTACCTTAAAAAGGCTGGCAGTTAAGTAGATGGTCACAACTCATTGTTTGTTACAGAGAAATGAGTTCTTGAGAGGTAGTATGGAAGTCAGAAAACCATTAGTAACATCTAGGTGGTCCTAACCCTTCCTATGACCTTTAAAGTCACCTGTGCATTCCCTCTATCAAACCATCAGCTTCAGACAAGATCACTGTATTAATGCTTCAGTCTCAAGTCTGTTTAGGGGAAAAGAAAAACAGATTAAAACAAGATTTATTTATAACTGTATCACTTAAGTTCCGTTTACCAACCAACTGGCTAAGCTTGTGTATGTTCTCTAGAAGTATTAACCAGTAAGATAACCATATGGCAGCATCAGAATTAAGACATGTATACAATTTGCTGAGAGAAGGGAAAAGGAAAAAAAATAAAATTGAGAATCACACTTTGTCAGGTCAGTTTTACAGTTTCTGAAGTGCCAGTTGTTCATTTTAGCACACCACTAGTCTCTAATGGTAAAGGTACTGTCAGTCAAAATACTCTATTGTAAGCAAGTTCTGGGCTTGCATTTAGGCAAGGGAGTGAGAGAAGAGGTAGGGTAAATAATATGTGTTCTGGGAATCATGTAGATATAGTAAAGTGGAAGAATAATGGAAAAATTAAAGCACATGGGTTCAGACACTACAGCCATTAAGAGCAGCATCATAGTTATGCTAAGGGCAGGCTACAGCTACAGCTCACAGTCCTTTATGATGGCAAAAATGATGGTGTGCCAGCCACACCGAGTGCTTCAGGTCCTTTGAAGACAGAGGGAGGGTCATGGTCTTCATTCTCCAGGTCTGTATTTTTCAGATTCATTATGCAGAGCTCCAGTGTATGTGAGGACTGTGAAAAGCCACTACACCAACAAGGGCTTAGCTTTCAGGCACAGCTCTGCATCTCCCTGCTTAAAAGTCTGAATTCTCAAATGCTCACACACACCCCTCCCCAAAATGAGTATTCTGAGTTTAGTTAAATTTAGTGTCTGCCATGGTACAGTCTTCAGCTAAAGCAATGTATACTTCTATTACACTTTTAGCATCAAACACTGTATTTTACTGAACTGTCAAAAAATGCCACATCCTGCTTTTAGCAACCTGTAGGCAAAGCACTCAACGGCTCTTTGAGCTGCGATGCAGCTTTCATCCCTAACTGTCCAAGCTCTCCTGACTACAATCACCTCTTCCTTTACTCTTAGGAGCAACATTTGAATTTGAATGCCAGTGCCTCATGTTTCATCCTTGTTAGATGAACCAGCGTATCCATTTCCAGCACTAGTAAGTTCAAATGAGGAGTGACAGTTTCCAGTCATGCAGAAACATAAGCAGACTCAGATGTCATTCCCCAAATGATAACTGATTTGAGAGAGAGTATCACAGTCCAGTTGCCAAAATAGATATCTGGTTTTACATGATTCATTAAAATCCAGGGTGGATCAAAGAGCTTGAGAGCAAAAGTATTAGGTGAAAAAAAAACCCCCACCAAATTTAAAGTGTGAACCAACAGAATCCCCAAGAAGATAAAGCAATTTTAGTTTCAAACAAAAGTACTTGCCTTTGTGAGAAAAGACAACTTATTCTTAGTTCAAGATAAAAATCACAGTACTGGAGGTGAGCCAGTTTATTGTTTTCACAAGACTTAGCAGACTGAACTCAAGATAACACAAGAATCCTGGGGCCTTGCAGAAAGGTGATATAAAAGCTCCAAGCTCTGGTTTCCCACTGACATGCCCCAATTCAGACCCCTTTGCCACCACTGCAACACTCCCACCTGATAGCATGGCTGGGGATGAATCTTCCAGGGGCACTGGCAGTCACTGTGGCTCTCACTGGCCAGTAGCTAAGTAATACTGGTCTGCAGCCAGTGAGAAAGATCCAGAAACTCTAAAAATATGTGAAAACAAGCCTGGTTGTTTTCATATATTTTATATTTATATTTGCTCCATCCACAGAGTGCATGCTATGACAAAGACAGCACAAACAGGTAAATCAGTGCTGCACTTCCCATTTAACTGTGAGCTAAGTCTACATAGGGGAGATTTCAGGGAAAACAGACTGAAGGACTTCGGGGCAGGGGACTGTGGAGGATCCTCTAACTCTCAAGAGTCACACAGTGAAGTTTTTCATGGAGGTGAAAAAGAGGCCCTGGACATCACCACTCTGCTCATTCCCCAGTCAGCAGCTCGCCCTTCTTCATCTTCACATCCCTTACCACTGCTAGTACCTCTACAATGTCAACACTGAAATCCTGACAGCTAATGCTTCAGCCTAGCAAGCAACTGGAAACTGTGATGGATTTAATGGAGAAAAGATGAGAAAAATTTATAATGAAACTTGATTAGCTTTGTTTGAGTCAATACTGAATAGTAGAACTGGAAATGAGCTGCCATGTTTCATTCATTAGTTCCAGAAATCCTAACTAGCCAACCCTGCACACAAGAGACCTCAGTTATTTATAAACAGCCCCAAAACAAAGATGTGAAACCTCACATTTATGTACCATGGTGCAGGAGGTGCCCAAAATACATTATTTGTCACTACACATTCACATAAATCTCTGAATTTTCTCCTCCCATCTGAAACCTACATAATAATCAGGATCAACCTAGATGAGCCAGTGTATCACAGCTCTTCCAGCCTTTTGTCCAGTGTGCACTCTGAAGAGCCTTCTAAGACTTTGTGTTTCATATCCCAGCAACATACCAATGAGATGGAGTAAATCCTGAGGACTGAGAAAGAACATTAAGGAACATTAAAGAGAGACAAGGAAGACCATTAGGTAGTTTTAGATCCTCTCTCTTTCTCTTAAAAAAAAGTGCCCTCTCATCTAGATAAACAGAGGAAGTTTCTTGGTTTATTTGCTTTTATGTCTGAAGTTAGATATTGCCCAGCAGAGTTCTCATGAAAAACATAACACTTATTTAAAACAGTGCACACTTCAAACAAAAGATGTCTCACACTAAGATGAAGACACAACAAAAAAATAACAAAACTGAATTATTTTAAATTATTTCCAAATGACACAAATTTCTATTAATAAACCAAGAATGTTCTTGAGGTTTGTTTTGGTTTTCTGTTGTGGGTTGTTGGGTTTTATTTTTAATTTGAGATCTGGGGTCTCAGTTTCACAAGCATGTAATTTAAATAGCAGCCCAAAAGACAAGTTCCCCCATTTCTAGCAATCAGTGGAACAAATAAGTATTTACAGATCAAGATTTAGATCCTGAATAAACCTCTTCCCCCACAATTGAGGGAACTCCTTCATGATACACCACGATCAAGCTCCAGCAGGGCTGAAGAATACCTCCACAATGGTCAAGGTAGGTCTTAGGCAAATCTCACCAGGATCTGAAACAAGAGGTTTCTATTCCCTCTATCCAGTGAAGGGGGAGAAGATTTCCTGCTAAGCTGCAAACATTTGAGCACTACTGTACACAAGAGCCTGTGCTCCATCCAATTCACAGTACATGAACTGCATCAGGATCTGGAACACATTAACTGCTGAAGACACATGTATGTTACCAGATGGGGTCTTCCTAGGCAAGACACTAGATCTGGATGAAAACAAAATATGCAGCTGTTGGGAAATTGGAAAGAAACTGAAAAACTACCTGTGCAGAGCACGTACACAGAGTGTCTTAAAGGTATAAATGGGAAAAAGCTAGAGGACAAAAGCTCTGCTGCTTTTTTTTTTCCTGCCAGTGCATTTCTAGAATCTCTAGGGGGAATGTGTGCCCAGTGTGAAGAGCACACAGTTAGACTGAGAATGTTAATTAGATACTGTTTCTGATCAGTGACTGCAGTGTCACCATCCCAGTGCCTATGAAAAAACACATTTGTACAACAAAAGTGACCCCAAGCTCCAGATCTGCATCTATCACAGGAAAGAACAGTGGAGTACCTGGAAGTCTCTGTCATTTGATGTCATCATTGCAACAATGTGGCCTCAGAACATTTCCTTGTTGCTAGAAGCAAGACTCCCATGGAAGGGAGGCATGCAGGGAGCAAAGAGTAAGGTCATCCATAAAATTACTCTGTGCTCTTCTTTACACCTAAATGACACTGCACCGAAGCTCTGTGAAGGAGGTTTTAAGATGAAGGAGGACTTGCTCCACTTGTGATACATTCCCATGGAGTCTTTGTGGTTTCAATTTACTAAACTGCCTGAAGTAACATCTGTGCATGTTGTTCAGTAGTAGCTGCCATAAAGGAGATATGATCATGGAGCAAAAGCATTATTGCTGGAATTACTTGGAGTACAAGCTCATCACACATCTGGACATCTGAGTCACTGGACATCATCTCCCTGGTCTAGGAGGTAGGAGTCACAGGATCACAGAATATTAGGAGTTGGAAGAGACCTCCAAAGATCATCCAGCCCAATCCCCCTGCCCAAGGCCCTGAGTCTCAAATCTTTCAAGGCAGACCTACACTAGAATGTCCCCAACACTTTGATGGATTTTTTTCCCCACAGGGGAGCAGAGCCTTTACCTCTTATAGCAAAACAATGTCTGTGATTTTTGCCAAATGATTATGCAGAAAAGTATATAACAGTTCAGAAGGTGATCTGAGTTTATACATTCACAGAGTGAAGCGTGAAAAAAATGAAGTGCAGACCCTGGGATCACCTGCTTTTAGCCTGTGAGGTTTTGGGGGAAAATGTCTATATGCAGAGGAGGAAATTTGTACTGCATATGCTATGTGCCAAATACATATGTGTTTTGTTTGTGTTTATATATATATTTTAACATAAACATATATATCATATATATATTTAACACATGCATATATATAAAAGCACAAAAAACATGTAGAGAGTAGCAACACACAATTCAAACACAGAATCACTAAAAAATCACTAATGTATTTAGTGAAAAATGCCAATATTTGCCAGAGGCAAGTAGTATGAATTACTGTATTTGTCTTCCTCAGAGGGAAGAGACAAGAAATCTTGGTTTATGTTTTTCTACCAGAAATAGATGGGCATAAACTCTCCTCCCATACACTCTAGAGGTCAAATTAGATGATTTAATGATCCCCTGTGGCTTCAAACTGTTTTTATAGAGTATCCAACTTAAAAATAGGCATGATGTTTAAATAATAATATTGTCTTGAGACTGAGTGCCTAGTACAACAAACCTTTAGTCACTGGCTAAGATCTGGAGAAGCTACCACAATATGAATAATTGTAATAAATCAAGAGGAAAATCCTAGGCAGGATTTCTGAAGTTGAAATTTCATTGCAAGGACTGTCTGCCTGAAAAGTAAATGATATATACTACCTTCTATATAGTCTGCATTAGCTAGGTGCAGACCTCCAGAAAATCATGCAGACATAGGAGATGTCTGTGGTGCAGACACCACAGGTGTGGATGCTGGAGCCTGGCTGGACCCAGGGCAACACAGACCTCTGTCCTCAGCCAAAAGGCACAGAGTCCACAGCATCCCTTGCATCTGTGGCCTGTTTCTGGTACTGGGAGAGTACAAGTAAAGTCAGCTGGGATAAGCCTGCACTGCATTGACATCTGCTGTAGACACTCAACTTACAACCTGTTACCTTACAATAACTGCCAGAGGTCACACCATCATGGTTCAGATGAAGGCCAGAATTCATAAAGAAAACCAATATGTGTTGCCTTTTTGCTCCCTTTTCAAGTGCAAGGCCAAAGGAGAGATGTGTTGTCATCCTGTCAGTGGAGTTGCTTCTTGTCAGCCATACCAACAGTACAACACAGCAAACCCAACCAACTTGCATGAGCAGTCTGGAAGCCCACTGGAAATCATGTAATTTTGTGAGCCAGTGAGTACATGAACAATAGGACTCAGATTACTTTGCTTATATTTTGACATCAGCAATTTCATTTTATTATGATAATTCATAAAGCACCATCAAATACAGCACAGAATCTCTTATAAAAATAATTACAGTCTAGTAATGCAAGATCTCATAGAAGCAGCCCATTAATTCCCTGACAGTTAGGTAACAAGCCAAATACTCTGTGCAAATGAAGGATTAGCAAGGTTTCACCACACACATTTCCTTGCACTTACAACGTGCAAGGAGTGAACATTATTAAAACAGCATTTCATATTATACTTTAAAATGATGGCCCCTTAGGCAGGTTTTCTGTACTTCAAAAGATAGTTATTATACTACTGTATGTTCCAGTTTAGGGTAACAGAAAAAGAAAATCCTATCAAATTGCTGCACTGCTCTATCCAGGGAGTGTGAAATACCTCCTCACTCCCATAGACCTCAAGAAAACCCAAACTTTTATTTAAATTGAGGTATCACCAGCTTCACAGAAGAGAGAGCAACCTTAATACAACACAATGAATTGGCTTCCACTTTGCTACTGAAAATATTCTAGGCAGCTAAACAACATGTTTTGAACCTACCACTCAGTGTTTGGGACATCTCCATATGGGCCTCAGGGTGATGCTGCCTACCTCTCTGTGTTTCAACTGCTTCTGTTTCTATGTGGAAGACTTTGTGGTTGTACACTTTATGGTTGCTTTTAAAATAGAATTTCCCTAAATAAAAAAATAATAAAAAAGAAGGCTAGTGCCTTTTCTTCTTGGTGTTTAAGGATGTTCAAAGCTGCCTGAAAATTTGCTTACTTGCAATCATAAAGGGCTGAATCAATTCCCTGCTTCACATCATTTCTGCTTTAGAAGTCCTGTGCAGGCACTATGAAATCATGCCACCTGTGATCTCTCTAATGCATTAACTGATTCAGGTCTTCATCATTAGAATCGATCCAGAGGCTATTAGGAAACATCCCTAGCAATTTAAATAACCATTATATTTGATATTAAGGTATGATTAGAAGCAGATCACTTGTTAAAGGCAGCTTGACAGACCAACTTAGTAAACTAGAACCCCCTGAAAATCACCAGAAACATGTAACAATATTCAAATCGAGATTTGAATTATAATGAGCAAGTAAGAATGCAGAAAGAATGCACAGAAGGTGTTGTCATCTTCCAAACTTTTCCATCTTATCTCAGATGTTTACAGTAAAAAGAACAGAGGAGTTTTCTTCAAAGAATAGTTACTATCAATCCTCTCCAACATTCCAGCAGCAAAATATTCCTCTGATAATGCCACTGAGTAACGTTAGCAAAATAATTGTTCCACCTCAGTGTTCCTTTGTTACTTCATATTTTTCTTACCCTTACTCTTCAAGTAGAAATGACTTGGAGTTATTATCATTAATTTACCAAACCAGAATTCCCCTGCATTTATTTTCTTTTAGGTAAAGTTCTACAATTAAATGTGCATTAGAGCTAAATCTGATGTTTTTCTACCCAGCTAAAACAGACTGGCCCAGTAAGTCTTCAGTTTAATTTTTCCCCCCTCCCTCATTTTCTAACTACAGGAGAAATGAATCTACCTTCAAGCCTGTTGGAATCAATCTTCTTTTCTCTTCTCACAATTTATAAGTCAGAGGCTTAAAAAGTGTTCATATCCTCTTTTAACAAGCTGGTTACGCGAGATAAGCGCAGGAACATTAATAAAAATAGCTCAGCATTAAGTCATGGATGTTTTACAGAAGGAGACCTACAAAAATAAAAATCCTAAAGCCTAATTGTGATTTAGACCACGTCTCTTTTCCTATCCCACCAATTATCAATCATCACTAAAAGATCCCTTTTTCTCCATGCCAGTGTCACTAATGCAACTGCTGCCAGCTCATTTCTAACCAGCTGAGGCACTGCACAGCATGGACCATCCCCCCAGTTAGCCCTGAGACTTGTAAACACTGTCACACTGCAAAAGAGGTTTTAGTTTTTCCCCAGTTATGGATTTTTACCTTGGTTCCTCTTTTTTTTTGTACCCTTTTTAAGAAGTCCTTCACAAAAATTTCATCACTGGAAGCACAGCTTCTCTCATCTCATCCCTCCCACACACTGACCTCGGTATGGTCTCCACTTTTACCACTACCCTCACGAAAATGAACCTGTATCCTAGAGAAACAATAGTATAACCACCAGCACCGAAACATTTATTACTGAAATTACAACAAAGCAGCTGGTGGTAATAGTAATAACACTTAACATTTATATGGTGCTTTGTATCTTCAAAAGGCTGTTATAAACATTTGCTAATTAAGCCTCACAGAGCTCCTGAGAGACAGATACATTTCCTCTTTTTATGAATAGGAAAACTGAGGCAAAGAGACAAAACAGCTGTGTCCTTAGATGATTTTTAAAAAAGGGAATGGCCATCTCTTTGGACAGCATGAGCTTTCAGAGTTATGAAAGTACAGCTTAAAATACTCGGAGTCCGATGGGACGTAAACTCTCTTGCACCGCGCATCCGCCCCCTCCGAAAAAAGTCTGTAAACACTTTCCCCAGGCAGACGAGGTTGGCTGCTGCCTGCTGCTCTAAGCTACTCACCACTGGGGACCACAAAATGCCAGACTATGCAGGCTGGTAGGACCACCTCAGCTGCCCAACACCCACCCTGCAAGTCCAAACAAGAAGTTAATAAGTTGCACAGAACTGTGACCCCGGTTGTCCGCCGTCAAGACTAGGCCTCAGCAGCAACCTGCTTCTCCTCCAGGCCTGCATCCTGCTCTGTTGCTGTTTAAGAAACATATGAGCACTTCTTTTTCTTGCATGTCAACATTTAGCTTTACTATAGAGTGAGAAAATCTCTAAATTCTAAGTAGGAAAGAACAAATGTCACTACATATTGAAGGCACTTCTGATAATATCTTACATTCATAGTCAGTAAGACATTGATTGAACAGTCTTTTTGTGTGTGTATCAGACTCCTCACTCACACAGGGAAAACAAATGCCTACACAGGCTCCACTATTGCCTATTCAGGTCTTGAGCTCCAGAACTGCTTGAAATGAGATTAAAATGATTGTCTAGAAATAAAAAAACCCACACAGCATCAAACCTTTAAAGAAGACAATACTTTTAAAGCCACAAAGACTTGACTACCCATGTAATTTCACGTATGATGTGTCCCACTGAGATCAATGGACCAGAAATGCATTTCAGAAGACACTGGAATAAAGACTAATGACACAGAAGGGGAAAAAGAGTTGGTTTGTGAGCAAGAAAAAGCTGTTCCAGTAAGAGAAAACTTAAGTGCTAACTGAAGAAACAGAAAGAAAACATAATAAAAAACCCCCAAACCTGACAAATACCACCACCCAAAAAAAAACCCCAAACAAAAACAAATGAGGAAACTGAAGGTATATCAAGACTCAAGAGCAAGATGAACCAGAATATGGAAGATGAGGAGAAATACAGCTCCTGCAAGTGAAGACGATAGGAAAACATTGAGAACTAACCCAAGGCCCAGGTTGAACATGGAGAAGAGCTGAGACCAAAGCTGAAGACAATGCTCAAAACAGCAGTGCTTTAGCACAGAAGGAGCCACGAGAAGGGACATGGTAACTGCACTGGAGAAACTGTGTTTGTTTCTTGTCAGTAGTAGGACATGCGTCACATAGGAGTGATTCACCTAATGGACACTAAAGTACAAAGTCCACATTCCTCACTCTGTCCTGCCCTCTGTACATGAGATACTGCTAAGAGGCTAATTACCAGTTAGCCTGGATTTATTAGCCATAACAAAGCTTGCAACTAAAATAAGAACACTCTCCACCCTCCTACCTCCCAGCCCTCTGCCCTCACCCCTGGACAACTCTATCCCCATATACAAGAAGAAAAGGAAACAGAAGAGATGAAACATTGAGCTAAGGTTGTGAGAGCATGGGAAGAACTGCAAAGCAATAAATAATGCTAGAAGTGCCTAAGCAAGTAAGTAATTCCACTTTGGGAAAAGCAAGCCTGAGCTGACATTAAAGTGAAAGAAGAAAACAATGTGTATTTAAATATACAGCCTGCAACCCAATTCTGAGTGTGAAATGTATATTTGCACTTTCATCTCCAGCTGGAGGCAGTATAATGCACTCACTGGCTTCACAAGACATGTCATGCCAAGCTGAAAATTACTTTAGAGACACATCTATAAATGGCTGGCTTTTCCATGACATTTTTAAAATGGCATGGAAGATTGTCAGGCTGAATTTTATTACAACTTGGTATCACAAGCTCCTCATGATGCAACTCAAGCTCAGCACACTGTTCTTGCTATATCATTGTCATATGCACTCAGTTACAGTGAGGAGCTCAACGCTTGAGAGCAATGTCTCACTCTTTGTACAAAGGTCTCACATTCACATGCTCTGAGTAATTGAATTGCACATTCAAACTATTTTTATGATGTATACTGGGGTTTTCACAGGTGCTGAACTCCTAGTGAATCCCTTCAGACACCTAACTCTCTGAAACACCAAGTGTTAAATCCCTTATGGATTAGAAAAAGAAAGATTTCTCAAGGGTAATTACTCAAAATTATATTTTACATTGGGAACAAAGAGATCTTGGACTCAGGAAGCAGAGAGGATGACACCTCAGACACACTGCAAGGGAAGCAAGCAAGAGAGCCACTGCTCCCCTGCTTGCTTCCACAGTGTGAGGTGGGAGAAGAGGACATCAGAACGACAAGCAGAGCCCTGAGCCTTCATGAAAGGAACATTCAGAGGGCTGAATTAACATCAAACCCTCTCAAACACCCCAGGATGAAAGAAAGTGCTCATTAACCAAAGTTCAAGCTTCGGGTGGAAGATGAATCACTGGGAGCATTAAGTGAACAAATCACAGCAACATCAAATTCTACCTAAAGTTAAAACATTTATAAAATTGGGATAATCTTGTACCTCACTTGCATTCACCTGTCATTACTAAAGAAGTCTTTGATCTCACACATTTCTTGTGTTTTTTGGATCAAGTTTTATACAGCTGATTTGGAAGGTATGTTAAATATCGCCTCCCTTTCCTAATGGGTCTGGACCTACACTAAAACACAGCCAAAGGGCGCTGCCACAATGGGACACTGAGCTTCTCTTTGCACTTGAGCCAGTTTCTGGAAGGTGAGGGGGAGGAGAAGGGAGTGCTGATGGAGGAGAAGAGAAGCAGCAAGCCTAGTGCCTGCTTTGCTACTTGGTTGAACCTTTAAAACCGCTTTTACACGGGGGAGCAGAAATCACAGTAATGCACACAGATCCCCGTGAGTCACCCCTTTATTTTCTGGTTACAAACACTCCTGAGCTACAGACATTAAGGTTTGCAGCAATACTCTTGCAGGAGGTTAAGCACTTGGGAGCTACAGCAAACTCAAGGCCCCCACCTCAAGGAGAAGCTATGACAGGTCCATGATTAAGGCAGCTGAAAACAGCTCCTCTATGCTCACAGAAGGCTTGAAAGAAGTCAGAAGTTTCCTTAGCTGCAGCAGGAATCTATAAAATCCAGAGCATCCATAAATATTAACATTTTTTACTATTAAAAGATAATTTCAAGAAAACCAATGTATTCTTGGAAAGTAAATAAATAAAGTTTAAACAGCCAAGTTATCTGTACAAAGCCTACTTTAAGTTACAGTACATCCATAACACCTGTACTCATGCAACAGACATCATTCTTAAAATGGTGAGTTTCTTCTAAATAGTTTGTTGAAACAGTCAAATGTTTCACAGTATTACAGGATGACAGGTTCAGAATTTCATAGTCCAAAGTTTTATAAGTAGGTTTGGTTTTTTTCCCCTCTCTCTCTGTAGCTTTATAGAGAACATCCCTCTTTCAATGGTCGGTCAAACCACCAACTTGAGTGTAGCTTTAAGAACAAATTCAAGTAGAAACCCCTGTCACACCATCAGTATTGAAGATCCCTGCTATGTGCATCAGAAAACCACACAACAAAAATCCCTGCAGAAATGTGTAACTTAAGGAGATATGTACAAATTCCACAGAAAATACTAACCCTGCACCTTTGAAGCTAGAGACAAGCTGTCAACTTTGTCTATCCAGAATGCATAAGGTTGCTGAAGTCTCGTCAGGGAAAGACAAAGGTAATAAATGCAAAGAAAGTCATCTGTAATTCACTATTTGCACTTTAGATCTCAATCCTGTGGAGACTGACAGTGTGAGCAGCTCTAATTATCCAGACAGTGGCAAAGAGAGGGAAGGGCAGAAAGGACTGGAAGTGTACAAGGAGTAGCATTCAAGGCCCTGAGTTGGCTAATATTTAAAAATGTTACTAACACTGAGGTTACAGAATAAAATCAAAGGTATATGTTAGCAATAGCAGGCTGATGGCCACAGTTCAAAAGGAAAACAGCTCTTCAAATGCTAACAACACTTCCAGTTGTAACTGATTTTTTTAATTCCTTACGTGTGCACAACTTGTAATTAAAACCAAAACTCAAACTTGCCAGGCAAAAAGCACAATTACATAGGAACCTCTAGTATCAAATGCTATAACAGACACTTCAT
>VXBZ01000538.1:156186-188623 GCA_013399135.1 Heliornis fulica
AGCGCTGCGCGCCCGCGGTGCTGCCGCCCGGCGCCATGCGGATTGTGCCGAGGGAGCGGGAGGTGCCCCCCCTGCTCCCTGTTGCGCTTTGCAGGGCGTTCGCGAAATGCAAAGGTGCCACGAGTGGGTCCCGGAGCTGGGCTGAAGCGCGGGAGATGTTCAATGGCCAAACACGAAATAAAAACGAAGGGAGAAAGGAGAGGGAGGGAGAAGGCAAACACGAAACCTACCAAGACCCGTAAGCAAAATCCTTCCCCGAAGAAGTAGATGCATCTAAACCGCCTTTGGAACGAGTCGGCTGCGATAACGAAAGTCTCCCGTCCTCACTCGAAATCCCGGGTGAAGTCTCCCGGCTGCTTATGTGGTTTCCATGCGTCCCGCCTGACCCTGGCCACGCAGCGCGGCTGTGTGCTCACAGGTAGCCGACGTCCGCACCCCACGCTGATGCCACGGCCGGGATTTCTCCAATAAGCCGCTTCCACTCCTCGAATGGGGAAGCTCGGCTCCCACACCTCTCACTTTCAAATAAGTTTTGGTCTTCTATGACCTCGGGGAAAAGCTAGAAAACCTAAATGTATCAGCAGCACCAGACAGATGTAGGGAACCCTCCCTTTAGGTCACGTACAGGAGAGGGAGCTAATCTGATTTTTGAGGTTCTGTTTCTGATTTTTGATAGGATTGAATCACCAGTCCTGAAAAAAAAAAAAAAAAGGAAAAAAAATACTTACAAACCTGCTTAATTAAGTTCCCGAGTTTCCTCCCAGGTGTCACCAAGGTTCCTCATGAAGATCCCAACCAGATCTAGACTGAACAAATAGCCGTTTGCTGGACCGCCCCGCAGTTATCCAAACAGAGCAACAAGTCCTTTGTGCTCCAAAGTTTCTGTGATTCCAGGACTTCGTAAAGAAACCCGCAGAGGAAAAGTATAAACTAATGAAAGAGCAGCTGCTTGCTGAAATTTCCACTCAGTTCCAAGAAATGAGACTTGGCAGGTCCTTGCTTTTTATAACACTTTGTGACTCATTTGCAGAGGCAGGTGAAGTCAGAGCCATCACTGCCAGAGTCATGCCACTGACAGCTTCTCCAGCAAGGACACAGATTTTCCCTTTTTTTTTACAAAAGAAAAAAATGAAGATACTTCTTAGGTGCTGTTTGCAGAGGTTCAGTCGCTGGATCTCTTTTAAAGTGATGCTAGTCCATGCTTGACCTGGTATTTTCCAGCAAATCTTCCTGGCAATAAGGTCTGAGCTCTCTGCAAGTCGTGTGATTTTGCCAGGCTCTGGGGCAGGTTCAGAGCTGGAGGCGGCTGGCTGGGATGAGGCTCAAGGCGGGCTTCCCTGTAGCAGCCTGGAGAGAGTAACCCGAGCTTGCAGATCAGGCAGGGAGAGGTGGGGCCTCATTGCTCAGGAGTTCACCTTAACCTTGCTTCCAAAAAAATAAAAAAATAAAAGAGAGAAATGAAAAGCGGTTCAGGAGACTTCCCCTTCTTGGCTCTGAGCTGGCAAAGTCCCTCCTCAGGCAATGTCTTCTAATGGTTCTATCTCTGCTACTTTTTTCTGGTCTGGAGGGTCCTCCATGCAAAAAATCTTGTGAAATAAGGACGGTGGGGAGGGAGCACTGAGTCCACTTCTATGTACCTAAACAAGCAATGAAGTGTATAAATACCACACAGTTGTTAACAGGAAGTTTATTTCCAGCAAACACTGAAGGATCAGGATGGAGAGGTCACCTAGGTCATTCTTGTCAATGAATGATTACAGGAACACTGACATCTAACCGGACATTTCCAAACTATTTATGCCTGTCCCCATGCACGCACATGCTCCCTAGGTAAATAATAACGGTAATTTACATATGTATTTACATATTTCTGCCCATGGGAGGTGGAAAGGAATATGATGCATGCCATTAAAACAAAAAAAGGTTGGGGACTGCTTCAGTCCTTGGCAGGGAGAAACAGTGCCTCTCTTTACCCCTTCTTTCCTGGATAGAAGCCCAAGACCACCCCCTGCTCCAATTCCCTTCCACAAAGGACTGAGGACAAATGCAGAAGACCACTGTGGGCTGATATTTTTGTTTGGTTTCATTTGGGAAGAAAACATTTAAAAGGAAAAAAAGATAGCAAAGACAAAAGTGTAAAGAAAGCAGGATGTCAGGATGAGAAAACCAGAAGAATGAATGGGAGGGAGAAAAGGTTTGGCAAAAAGAACAAATTGTATTTCTGTGCTTTGACATCTTTTCTTCAAGATATGTACAGCAGGCATGGGCATTTATAAAATTATTTTATACAGTTAATAATAATATCTAATTTCACTGCAGGTAAGGAAGCATAGGAACATTGTAACACAGGGGATGAAGAAGACACTTCATTGGTGTTTTTCTGTTTGGGGAGAATACATATATATACTAAATATGCCAAAGAATTTCCTTCTTTTGTAGCCTAAAGATGCTTTCTGTGCAGGGAAACCTGCTGAATGACTTACAGACAACGAAGGACTTACACAACCGTCTGGCAGACCCCGTAGAGTGTCGACCTGTCACCTCCCCCCTCCTTCCTGCATGGAATTTGGCCAAGTGCCACGGCCCCAGCCAGTTGCCACCTCCTTTGCAGGTGTACACATGATGGAAGGCACGGCGTGGGGAACAAGCCCACGGGTTCATGGGGAGCACCATTGTTCAGGCTGGATTGAAAATAGATGGGCAGGAGTTCAATTTGCACAGTGCTGGTTGCAGCGAGCCCGGGGAATTTAAGATTAACTGCTTGATACTGGAATTTCCACTCTGCTTGAAAACAGACACTACTGTATCCATAGAGTTTTCAGGAGGAAAATATACAAAGGAAGCCTGATTCTTCTCTGGGTTTTAAGGCACGTGCAGCTCCAGTGAGAAACAGCAGAACTGCTCCTTGTTTAGGATCATAAAGCTGTGAGGTTAATCCAGAGGAATCCACAGCACATGGGAGAAACAAAAGAGGCTGGCTATCAGTCCATGCTCCTCCATTCCTTATGCTATGAAAAAGAAAAAAAAATAGAAAAAAAAAGGAAATCCAAAGCATGGAATGTATTTATTTGCTGTTTAGGAAAAAAATAGAGAAAGCATTTTGTGTAAAGGCCAAACACGGTCCTATCTAGAAAACATGACAGGCCAGAAGAATAAACAGAGATTCTTCTAGTCCCAAAGTAATTTGTAGTCTGATTGGGAGTTTCTTTAGGGTGTGCCTGGTTTGGAAATACTCTGCTCAAATCTGTTATCCTCCATGCTAGAAATAGATTGGTTTTTAGACCATTTTCAGTAGAAACTAAGTGAATGTTCTAAAAATCAGATTTACTATTTGAGTAGTGAGTCTATGAATAAAGAAAAAAATTTATTAAAAGACCTTCTCTCTCCTCAAAGGTTTTGGAACATTAAAAAGTAGTTAGTTGATTTCTTTAATGGATAGCTTGTGCTTCAGTGACTAATGCAAAGTTTGGAAGCTACTTGCATTTCTTTAATAACCTTTCTAGGGAAGATTGGTTCAGGCAAACAAAGTAAAGCCAACCGTGGAGCTACCTGATATAAATGTGAGAAGAAAGGAGGAACCCAGCGTGTCTGCAACCCTCTCCTCACAGAAAACAAACTCCAGACTCAGTTCTGAATCAGAGGGAAAATCTCTGCACTATTCCTGGATGACTCAAACTCTTCATCCTAGGTATAGAGCCAGAGCAGCACAAGGGATTCCCAGGAGTCTCATTTCCACCCAAGAAATGACTCTTCTGAAGAGCTCAGGGATACTGCAGAGAATGTATCAGGCAAGAATGAGGTGCCTGTCACAGTGCAGTCACAGCACTGAACTCCACGGAGACTCCAGTGACTCTGACAGATGAGTGCCTCCAACAGCCATCATGAATCACTTTCCCAACTTGTATGAGGGACCACTCTGTACAGCAGAAAAGTTTGGTATCTTAAAAAAAAAACAAAAACCAAAAAGGCACAATCATTTCCTCATGGTCCTTGTGGTACCTGTGTCTGCAAGTCAGAGAACACAGAGTTTCACCTCCTGGAGGTTCTGGCCTCTGTTTTGCTTCATTTGAAGCTTGGCACAGTAAATAAACATCTCCTCTATTTCCCCCTTAATCTATCTGCCCGAGATATCAGATTTTTATTCCATATTCCTTGTTATTATTACATCCATGAGGGAGATTGAGTGAGCTGAGTCAGATGAATGAAGCAGCCTTTTATCCTGAGCCCAAAACTCTTCAGCCTGAAGCTGCCACCATCAGTGACTGACAAACTTGCCATCCAGCCATTCCAGTTAGTAATGCATCAATTTATGGCTAGGATTAAAAATGAATGTGTGATGATAAAAACCCTTCCAGTAAGACAAAGGCTCTGTGAATTATGAACTATCTGGCAGTTCTTTCTGCACGATCCCACATAGGTTGCAATCAGCTAGTGAAGTAATGCAGAAGACCTCTCTCCCTCTGGAGCCATGGGGAGAGTTGCCATTTATTTCAGGAGGAACAGAACTCAAATCCTTAATTTGTGCATTACTCAATCTCTGCACTGAGAGCTAGTTGGCTGACACTTGGACTTGGAAGTCAAGGACCTGGTTCTGAAAGAAACCTGAGGCATAAGAAAAGCCTTATGGGAACCACTGACATCATGTGGGCAAAGCTTGGGATGTTCCTGATTACTAGATTTTGGCCTGTTCCCTCTCAAGAGCTACACTCTGTTTGATGGATGAGACTCTAATTGAATTTAAGGAAATAAATTGCAGGTTACAAAGCAAACTCAAATGCTGTTATGCATTTTGATGCCTCCATATTCCTGTCTTATGAAGACAAAAATGAAGCAAGACACAAAACAATTGATCTTTTTCTATCTATGCTTTGCTCTTTATAGGGAGGCATGACAGATGGTTTTTATTACAATTGTATGGTTATTGTGAGAGAGGTAGAGTGTTAAACTTCAGATACTTCATTTTCCTTGTATCTCATATTCATGAGAAAAGAAAGAGGGCAGGCAGAAAGAAAAATATATAACTGGAAAAAAAAATTCATCCATTTTGACAGAATTTATTAAAGTTTCTGCCTTTTGGGTTTTTTTTCTTCTAGGGTTTTGAACTATATTTCTATGATGGAAGAGTGGGGGAACAATCTTAACCATATATAGCTCACCCCAAGCCTTCAGAATTCTTGAGTCAAGCACCTAAAACCAAGGTATTTATCTAATAAAGACAAGGTATTGCTGAAAAAATATGCTGACATTTTTATTTGGGCTTGGGGTCTGTAGATTTCATGTCTCCCAGCAGAAATGTTAGAAGGTGAGGCACCCTTCTTCTAGCAAATGACAACAAAGATTTGGTGCATTCATAAGACTATGGCAAATTAAACATTCAATACATATATTAAATATTATTCCCACAATAGATAGGCCAGGACTAGTTTGAAAACTGCAGTTGGGCTGAATTTTGATTCTGAAAGTAGAAAGTGCTTGTTTTTAAGGAAAGAAGGGCCTCAAATGTTTAGATAATGTGTAGGTCATCTGAAATTCTCCATTTGCATATATGTAAAAAAAAATTCCCCTCATATCAGCACACTTAGAGCTGATTGCATAATTATTTAATTAGCTGAAGGAAGTAATTTATAATGATGGTGCCAGGTTTTTTTTGGTGCCATAACTCTTGACAAAGACCTCAATATTTCTACTGACATTACTGAATCTGGAGAGACAAGCTTCACTGGGCAGAAGGAGTGGCCAAAACTCAGCTAATGCAGAGGAACCTCATCCTGAAGCTTGGATAAGTTGTGTTTGCATAAAAGCCTAAAATCAGAGCATTTAAAAGATGGCATCATCTGACCCTGGGAGATCAGAAACAAAAACAAAGTCAATATATAGTTTTAAATACATTTCAGGTGAAACTCATGAGTTTTGGGTGGAAGAACATGACCTGCTATTTCTGGTCCCACCACACTGGTAAAGCTGAAGAGGTTTTGTCACGCTGGGAAGTTGAATCCAATGGCCATGGAAGTGGCCATGGTGGGACCCAGGAACCCAAGCTCCCAGGCTGGTACTCTGACCATTACAGTGCCTTGTACAAACATGGGACAATGCCTCTGAGCTGGATTTCACACAGAGTCACAGCTGCAGCCCTGGGAGTTACAACTGAGAAGGTTATGGCATGATTGACAGGCTGTGTGTATAGTCACAAACTCAACTAGACTCAACAAGCCTTTTCCTACCTAGGGTAGGTGCCCATGGGATAGTTTCCTTTCCATATGGTTTTCAGATAAACATATGCAGTGTCCAATTTCATAATTGCTTCTGTCTATGACAGATGTGTTACTTGAAGCTATGATTTTTGCCTGAAGGCACCCCAAGCCCTGCAGCATCTGCAGCACACATACTACCAAATCAAAGAGGATGGTTCCCCAAGCCTATAACGAGTTAAATCAGGGAAGGCTAAAAACAATTAAAAGGGGGACTAAATCCTAATTTTATCATGATCATTAGTTAGCCAGTGGTGGATTACATACTGAGGCAGTCACAACTGTTTGCTCAGGTATGCTGGTGTAAGGAGAAGCCACCTACCATAGCATGGGGACAGATGAGACCCCACAGCGTCCTCCACCCCAGTGTCTCTCGGCCATTGGGTTGCCCCCAGGCAAGGGGTGTTTTGCCTTTGCTGGGTGGCTGTCTGCCAAACCTCCCTCCTCCCTCCTGCAGAAGTGTCCCTCCCTTCTCCCCAGCCATGTGAACCCAACTGGAGTGTCCTAGCCTGGGAGCTAGCTGCCATGGCTAGGGACAGTCCACAGGCTATGCATTAACCTCAGGATGTGTCAGACTTTGTCTGGACTTTCTCTGGCCCACCTGGAATAGCATTTAACTTGTTTAGCCATAGCAGCAATTTCCTAAATGTCCAGGTGGCTATTGCCTAATTTACTTAGCTCTAGAACTGAGTAAAATCATGACAGAATCATCTGGTATAATCATATGGCATCACCATATGGCATATTCATTCCTATAGAGATAATAGTAACAAGCTGATAGTCTGCCCATTATGACAGATTTAGACCCCTAGTATAACAGTGTAGGAAGAGGACAGCAGAATCCCTGCTGTGGGGACACAGGATGCAGCTCACAGACAGGCACAGGATGATACTGGACACTTCAGGGCAATAAACCATTCACCTGTGGTAAATGAACCAGGCCCAGACACAGCCCCATACTGGCCAGGTGAGGCTGTAGGGGTGGGGATGGACAGTATATAGGCCTGTGAGTGAGCCTGGCTCTAGGGACCCATGGCTGGGCAGGTCAGGGCTGTGGGGGAGCCACAGGCCAGCCTTGTTGCAGCACCTCTGGGGCAGGGACCGATGGCCCTGGGTAATCTGAAATGGGGTGCTGGGCTGTGGTCTGGCCATAGACAGCCAGGGCTGGTGGTGCTACCAGGGCTGTGACACATGGGATGCTGGTGCCTTGCTGCAAACCCACTACTTGCTTTGCTCATGATGAAGACTCATGCCATTAACCCCAGGATGCAGAGAGGCAGGGGAAAGTAGCATAACATGGGACAATGAGGGGTAGAATTGAGAGGCTGGTTACAGTTTGTAACCATTTTGTTAATGGGACTTATTTTACATTAGTTAGATAATTAGATAACTGTGAGTATTTGTGTACTGTAACTATACTACTACTAATTAACTGCAAGTTGTATATTAGTTAGCATGTTAAGATTTTAATTAGGCTAACATGATTGGCTTGTGTGCTCCCCTTTTGCTAGTAACAAGATTTGACACATAAACCCCTCACCACCAGTCTCCATCATTTCCCTGTTCCTCCTTCCCTTTTTATTGTGATGCTGCATCACTTTTCCCACCCCTTTGTAAATAAGTGCTCTCATTGACACCCCCTGACACAGTGATGGGCCAAAAGCAGTTTTACCCTTTCAGACAGCAGTAAGATTCCAGGCATTTGACCCTTCTGCTGCCAGAGGTCAAAAAAGCAGAGGTGTGCTCTTCAAGACTGACAGACCCTGACCTCAATGCATCCATCACTGGAACTCCATGAACATAAGATGTGCAGAGCTGACTCCCACCCCCATCCTGCTGTGAAGCCAGGCAGCACTGGGTCCTCTCTCTCCCTTCATCACCCTGTACAAGAGACACAAGGGGGTGATGAGGGGAAGAGGGACAGCGTGGGGAAAAGCCATCATGCCAGGCACATCAGCAGAAAGGTTCCCATGCAGCAGCTTAGCATCATGACCTATCCCTACTTCAGCTCTTGACCACCACTGAAAACAGGAGAAACCTGAGCTGCCTTCCATCCTGACCTTCTGCAGGGGTGATTTTCAAGGACCTGAAGGGAGAACTTCAGTTTATGCACAATGGTAATCACCCTGTTTGTTTACAGAAACATTTCCTGCTATCTTTGGTGTTTTCAGTTTCTAAAAGAGTGGGATTTTCAAGGCTGTGACTTGTCCTCACATATATATGTATACAGTGCCTAGCACGGCCAGGGCTCCGTGCTGAGAACACTCTCTGTACCAAAACAGACAAAATAACAACAAATATAATGTCAGTCCTTCCTCTTTACATAAGCCTGTGTTAAAAGAATAAGCAAGTACTTGGCCAAGAAAAGAATTTCTTCTTCCTCTGGAGTGGTGTCAGCCAGCAGAATTCACCACTCCAAAGGGCAGAGACACCCAGACTGCTGTTGAATTTAAAAAAGGGGGGTTGAATGGTCTCGATCAGGCGATGCTTGTGGCTGGTGCAGCTCTATGAAGACAAAGGAAAAAAAAACTGGGAAGGACTGGAACTCTTATAATGTGACACAGGGGACTTAACCCCTAGAATGAACAAACTAGAGATTGGGAACGCACTCACGGTACAGATATTACTGGACTCTAAAAAAATTTAGGAAGAGAATGAATTGAGATAATCCCAAAGTAAAATAAACAGGCTGTTACTGGAAATAACTGAATAGATAATCTGGAAATCTCCCTGGAGAGACTGTAAGAGATTCACAACCATGAGCAGCAATACATACCTGAAATGCACAGAAATGTATACTGCTAGCTTACCTGGTTGAACAGAAACCCATCTCAGGGATTTGTAACCAACAAAGTATTTCTGGATTTGGGAGATCTGAAAAAAAAATAAAATTCAGGTTTATGACTGTTTTTTCCTTGCATTTAAAGCTTGGGGGTATGTGTATTTATTTATTTTTTTGGATGGTGATGAGAAAAGTGAACCTTGGGTGTCTGGAACATCCCTCCTTCTCAGTCTGAAAATAGAAGTAAAGCCAACACAAATGAGATAGTCAATAGGATCTCCACCCTAAGACCCCAAACCTGTTTTGAAAATAAAAATGCCTCAGTGCTCTTATCTTTATAAACTTCTGCTCCTTTTCTCTTTGTCTTTATTGCAAATTGAAACTTACTTCTAATTTGTTTTGATAGCAGTTGTACAAATTATTTTGCTCCCTTTTTATAAGCATATTCACACATTGTACATACTGTAGGAAACAGAAATAATTTTGTCATAAAGCTGCTCCTAATGTTCCCTCAAAGTAGAAGCTCCATAACACTTTAAAATGGTGATGTATCTGCATTAAAAAAAAAGCAGCTCATTCTAAGGTGCACTATATGCATACTATGGCTAAATGGAACAAGGGTAAGAATAAGGATGTATCAGATTTATTTCCTTTTTAAATGACCACAGACTTTTACAGCCCTAAAAGAGAGTGCAGGTCAGTCACAAGGGATTGCAAGTAGGCAAGCTCTGGTTTGGCACATGGCTCTCCCTTAGTGTTGTCAGCGTTGCATTTCTCTCTGGTTCTCCACCTCCAAGTTCTACCTTGCCCTCTGGAGAAAGTGAATTGCTGCATGGAGGAGGGAGATACAGTGAAGATTTATTCAGGTGTAATTACAAAGTGCTCTGATATCGTGAGATGAGAACTATGATAAAACTGAATCCAAAGTCTGCTGAAGCCCAAAGGGTATTTTCAATTTATGGGACAGCAGAGCAGGCCCATACAAACTGCAAAATTACTACTGAACTTTACAGAGCAAATGGCTGTTGCAACAGATAAATCAGGATGGGTGCAGTACTGTGAAACTGGAATTAATTATCCTTTCATGTGCCTCTGCTCTGCATTATTCCAAAGAGATATTCTTGTTATCCTCATCTAAGTTACAGGCTGTTAAATTATCAGCACGAAGACTGCAACAACTGAAAGCAAATCAGAAACAATGGCTTGAGCTTCTCTGTCTGTGAGAACAGGGCAAATGGCAAAGACTGCTTTTCAGTGCTGAGTTGAACATAACATATATAACATCTGACAGCAGCCCCAATCAAATCCCTATAGCATGGAGAGACAATACTCCCCCAGTGTCAAGCTCTCTGTGCTGACAGCAATTTTCAATTAACTTTCCTCATTCACGAGGTAGATGCTAGAGCAATTACTTGCAATTGAACACACACAATAGGTCAGGTTGTCCTAACAGGGACATGGGAGTTTTCATGCAACTCCCTGTGCAGTTCCCTTTCAGGAGCTACTGTCCAAGAAAGGGGAAGGTTTTACAGAAAGTTTTGTGTTTATGAGTGAATTTTCTCAACATGGGGTTAACTCCCATTGGACATTGATGTGACCAGCACTGGCATACACTTGAGCAAGTGGGCTGAGTGAATTTTCCCATTTCAAGCCCATTTCAAGCAGATACAAACTTCTGCAGTTCAGACTGTGGGCTGTTTTCTCCAGGCAGATGTCCAGACAGTCTGCCAAGTGCAGTAACTCTAGGTAGTGGCCACACATGGCCAAAACTGAGCTTTGATGGACCTGATTCTTGTATATTCTGCTACTTATGGGTATTCTATTTACTTACTTAAACTTACTTGAAAGCCCTGTTAAACTGCAAGAATTGGGCTAAAAGAGGCTTTGATATAAATGAGAACCAGAAAATTACAGATTCAGATATTAGAATCATTTAGGTTGGAAGAGACCTTAAAGGTCATAGAGTCCAACCACAGCCTAGCCCTGCCTAATTGGAAGAGGCTTCAAAGCCAGGCTAACTTCTAAGTTAACTGAGGTTGCTCTGGGACTTGTACAGTTGAGTTGTGAGCATCTCCAGGAAATAAAAACTCTGCCACCTATCTGTGTCTGTGTCCCCGTGTTGACCAGCTTTTTTTCCTTTCATCCATTGGAATTTCCTATGGTCCAACCCATGCTCATCACTTCTCATCCCTCCAGCTCATGCCTGACCTTGTCTTCACCACACACTTTTGTTAGGCACAACAGCAGTAAGATCTCCTCTAGACTTTCTCTTCTTAAGGCTGAAGAAACCCACCTCTTTCAGACTGTCTTTGTACATCATATCACCCAAATGAATCATCTTAATGAAGATTCACTTCTGTTTACTCACATTGCTCTTGCATTCAGGAGCCAAAACCAGACATGCTGCTCCAAATTTGAGGGCCCTTCTTCCTGAGCACTCCCACGAGACTTCTCTCTCATCATATCCCAACAGCTCTGTGACTCAAACTTTCTTTTGCAGTCCAAAATTAAATCCTGAGGCTTGAAATTTCTTTTATTCTTCAAATCACCAGATATCTGGACTCTGCAGAGTCCCTGAAAATCTGGTTTACCATACATCCCCATTCAGCACAGAAGTTCATGCTGACAGGTTGGGGTATGTGGCTGTAGTGTATAATCATGGACTGTTGTGCAGAGGCCTGGCAGTGTTACTGTCTTTTTACAGAATATGAAGGAATTAATTGTGTAGTTTGGAATGAACTTGATTCTCTGGGTATGAATTAAATTCTTTTGCTGCCTGACACAGGAACAGAGTATTATTCAAAGCATATTGAAAATATATTTTCATTTTTTTCTGAGTAACAGTGACTACAGAATGAAGGTCTCTTTAGGAGTAGGCCTGTTTTTCAACAGGAAGCCTTTCCTCCTATCAACATCTTTCAGAGAGTTTTATTTTCGCATTAGGAAGGTTTCATTACTGCTATTAAAGAAGATTTTATGAGCTAAGGGTTGGAGTAAAGTGAGACAGAACTTGAGTAACTGATGGCAAGAATGAAGATTTTGACTGTGGATCTCACAATCCATTAGAAATAAATAGCTCACGGTCCCCCATCGTCATTTGTCAGCAAGAAATTTGCTACGTTTTTCCACCTTCACTGATATATTTCCTTGAGTTTACAATGTTATATTGACCTTATTCCTTGTTCTAGTCATCAATTTCTATCCTTAAGATATTTAAGGATATTAAATCTTTAGAGTTATGGCAGCAGGCCTTTCTCTTCAGAGGATTTATTGTTTTATACTAGAGGAATGTGAGTTTTAATGACCTGCATTTTAAATTATTTCTCACTTGTAGGCAGTTTTGTCCATATAGTAATAAAAATGAGGTACAGGTCTCCTCCTGTGTCCCAAGGGGAGAGCAATAAACTCTAACAGCTAACTACTTATTGTATTACTGTTTGCATTACCTTAAATTGCATAAATATGTCAAGGCAATTGCACTGATTTCTCAGTAAATTGCCTAAATTTTAGCATGTTTTATTTCACCTAGTTGGGGCTCTGTCTTGGTTTTGTATTTGTTTTGTTTTGTTTTGTGTGGAGCCAGGTATTGATATCTGGAACCAGAAAAAGTTGACTGTTGGGTCTGTTTTTAGAGGTCACACCAGAGAGTCATTTAGAAAGCTCAGAGAGCTTTTTCTACTACCAAGTCATCTTTTGGACTCCCATGAAGATCTGCAGATACCTTCTTTCTACCAACAGCCAACATTTTATTTTTCCTGAGGGTTGTTCTGGCATCCCATTGATTCCAGGCCTGTGTTGTCACAGCTGTACTTATTACAACAGGAAGTTTGTCATTAGGTTAGAGATATAAAATAGAAAAGAAGTTATTTGGCTAACAGGGCTATAAAGCCAGAAAATATCAAGCTTCTAAACTGAAATATTATCTCTACTTCTAGGGCATTAAAAGCACACAATGGCACAGTGTAGAGGAACTTGGACATTGAGCATCCTAGAAGATGCTCCAGAAGAAGCTTTGTATTTTTCAAAGATACCTTCTTTACTACTACTAACCTCCAATACTATATAAATACAGTGTTGCTTGTACAGCCACTATGCTGTGGCTTGTGTGGCTTGTATGGAATCTACATTAGCATTGCAGCTAGGGAAGATTTCATTTCCAGCCTCTGTAAGTGCTTTCTGGGCTCCCTGAAAGGGGATCAGAGTGAGAGCAGCACCTCTGCAGCAGAGTCCTTTCGGCATCAGGGAGTTTTCCTGCCTGCTTACATGCAACCCTGTGCAGCAAGAAGCCCTGATAATATGGAGTATAAGCACAAAACACTGACAGTAGTGTTACACACTCCCAAGTCAAGATCTGTTTTTCCATTTTAAAAATAATGGGCGTATTTCAATGATAATGCTCTTTCCAGTTGGTTCTTTATGGAAATATATATGCATAGGAGAGACATCTGTGGTAGTTGTTAGTTGATATCAGTATGTATATATCAGTATATATATATATTGCTCACTAATAGATCAGTGAAACCAGAGCTCACTCAAGAAGACAGCTCAGACCATAATCCTCACAGCACTGAGGATGAAGTGGCCCAAACAGTAAAGATCTAATTAGGGAGTGCAGAAGCTTTGAGTTTTGCAATTATCTGGTACAGTGCCATTTCCAAGTTCATTCCAAAACCCTCTTAACATACATTCAATATTTGGGTCCTACACCCAAGACAAGGAAAAGCTCCCAAACTTCTGCAGTTGCAAAAGGACAGACAAGCCATGGTAGGTCCAGAACAAAACTCAGCACTCTCCCACAACCTACCACCACCTTCTGCCCAGTCCTGGAGCCAAAGAGCTGTTCAGAGGAACAAAACTTTACATGTCTTTGACCTTAGTCATTACTATTTTGGGATCTGTGATATTAGTACAGCCTCACCCCTGTGTCCCCAGACAGACCTTCAGCTCCTGCTGGGTGCAGCAGTCAGACAGCTGGAGAACAGGCATCTTAAGGATGGGATGGGGTAAAGGGGTCGGGGCATCTTCCTAGGGTGTAAACAGTTGGGAAAGTTAAAAGAGAGGCAGAAGAGTTAAAAAAAAAAAAAGACATAAACATTTGACTCTGGAGAAGAGCCTATTTGTTTTCAATACACCAGAGAAGTAGCTGAAGCACAGAATGGCCATGTGAAAAATATGAAGTTAGCTTGCAGAGCTGACCTTGGCAGCAAAGCAACAGGCGCCTGAGAGACGATATCAGTGTTTTGGATCCAGTTTCTGCAAGATTGAAAAGCAAAGCAAAGCAAAGCACTGCTAGAAGAAAGCTGTCCTGTTTTTCTTCATTTGCAAGGATTTGAAACATGCTCCTCTTGAACTAAATGTGTAAACATATATCCTTACCAGTATTAGAATCGACACAACAGGATGCATTATCCTGGGCTGTGCTGAGTGTGAACCAGAACAGACCCTAAAATAAAATGACAAATCCAATCTAGAGATACCCTAGACCGTGTTATTGAAACCAAATTGTTCAAAGTCTAGAAAGTTGCTGGAAAAATAAGGTTCCCATCAAGAATACTAAAACTTCATTAGGACACATTTTGAAACACAGAAAAAATATTTCAAAATAACAAAAATAGCTCATATTGATAAGAAATGACCTTGTTCTCTTGACTAGACAAAAAACAGATTTGCAACAAATGTAGATTTAAAAATAAATTAAAAATTTAAACAATCCTACTTTGTTCTCACATACTGCCTTACAGTGGCTTACAAATATAATTTAACTACATTCAAAACTTAACAAAAGAGACAGAAATTATTGGTCCCACTCCATTGTAGAAAATTGAAAGACAGATATCACACACTCCTTATATATTTATTCCCACTATAAAATTAAATTAAAAGATCATATGCAAAATTCATAACTGGTCTGGTCTCTATATTTTGGGTTCTTACTATGACAAATTTTGGGGGTAAAATTCTACCATTGATTTGTAACACCCTTTGCCAAACACACAGTACAAAGACCAAAAATATATTGTCACATTTTCCTAGTTGTTCCTCTTTCAACACAGAGCAGCTATTCAAGAGACATTTGAACCACAACATTTGAGAGTTTTATCACTTTATTAATAAACTTTATTCATTATATGCAGACAAGTGAATATAACTACAGGCTTCAAAATCAGGCTCCCCTTTTGACAAACACTCAATATGCATTCTCACTCCTATTATTGTCCTTTGCAAAGTGTTTTGCTACAAGGGCAAAGATGACAGAATAGTTTATAGCCAAATAGAAAAAAATATGAAGAATCCCATTTTACAGATGCTGTATGAGGCAGAGAGTGTATGTGATGTGACAAATGACACCAACAGCAGAAGAAGGTGAAAATAAACTGCAGTGTGGACACCTACTTGAATCTATACAGCCTTTCACAACTGATGAGTGCCAGGTTTGTACTGGTAGCAGGTAACAAAAGCTGTTGTCCACTAAGAAACTAACAGACACTATGAGTTTCTTTCTTATCATAAATTCAAAATGGATAATACACTTATTATTGTTATTTATTTGTGTCATTGTGGCTCCCAGAAAATAAAAATCCCATGACACAGAGATCATGGGAAAGATTGAAAATAGCTCCCTTCACAAGTGAATCACAAAACTGGAATCTGTGAAATGTCTTTGAGGGTAGACCACGTCATATCTAAATTTTTAGAAGTTATTTCAGAAAAAAAAAATTGGTATCCAGAACATAATCTTCAGCAAAATCTCTAGTTGTGAATATTGCAGCTTATGTAGACTATCAGTGAAATGTTATATGAAGGTATGTTCAGTTTCCCTGTAACACTGAACCCTCAAGGTGCACCTGGGTTCATATTTTATCTTTCTTCTCTGGGAGACCTAATAACTTGATAAAAGTTTTGAGTTTCTGATCTGAAGTATCAAGCAAATCTTACAGCAGTGTTATTTCACTGTTGCTGGCCAAATAGGAGGGTGGGTATGAAAGCAAGCATCACTGGGGAGAAACAAAGGGCAGTCTTTCCTTTCTCTCTTAGACCACTACACAAATATCATCAGAGTTCTCTTGTTGGCCTACTATAAAGCAGAAACATAAATACAATGAGGCTTGTGGGCTTGCTCATCATTTTTTTCTTCCTAATTAAAAAAAATGAAGCAAACTGTAGGCTGCTGTGTAGATCACAGAACCACAGAATCACAGACTGTCAGGAGTTGGAAGGGACCTCGAAAGATCATCTAGTCCAATCCCCCTGCCTGAGCAGGATCATCTAGAGTAGATCACACAGGAACGTGTCCAGATGGGTCTGGAATGTCTCCAGAGGAGACTCCACAACCTCTCTGGGCAGCCTGGCCCAGTGATCTGTTACTCTAACGGTGAAAACGTTTTTCCTTTCACATTCACATTCACATTCACATTCACATTCACATTCACATTCACATNGAACTGAGGGGCCCAGAACTGGACACAATACTCCAGGTGAGGTCTCACCAGGGCAGAGTAGAGGGGGAGAAGGACCTCTCTTGACCTACTGGCCACCCCCCTTCTAATACACCCCAGGATGCCATTGGCCTTCCTGGCCACAAGGGCACATTGCTGGCTCATGATCACCTGCTGTCCCCCAGGACCCCCAGGTCCCTCTCACCTGCACTGCTCTCTAACTATTACATGACCTTTCATTATATCTTTTTTTGGGAGGCTGTATGCAAATGGCAGTGCCCTGTTTTAAAGAAAGCCTTCCTGTTCTCCTTACCCTCCCTTGCAAGCTTTCATTCCAAGGAGGCCTTAGCTTTCCTAGCTGCCACCCTCCATTCTCTGACAATATGCTTATATTCCTCCCACGTAGCCATCCCCTCTTTCAGGTGATCTTCAAGGCAGTACCTGGTTCCCAGCAGTGTGCACAACCCAGAGCACAGCTGGCTGGGTATCTAAAAGGAAGATAAATCTAGTTTTCTGCAAGAGTCCTTTCACACAATGGCAGTCACTCTACTGCAAGTGTAAATCTTGCACCAAAGCATTGCTTAGGCAATCTCAGTACGAGTCAGCAGCTGCAGGGGCTGGTCTCTGTCAGGATACATGGAAAGGCAGAAGAGGCTGTTTCTGAAGGGAGTTGAATATGTAGCATAAATCTTTCTCTGCTGGGAAAGATTTGCTTTATCATTTGGATCAATTCAGTTTGAGTGGAAAAAAAGGTCTTTTGCAAGAAAGATCTGGAGGCATATAGAAAACTGCTCAAATCTGGGAGCTAACAGCATCTTTTTCCATGACCTCCAGAGTCAGAGACCAGGATGTCACAAAGATCCCAACATAAGCAGCATTTTAAAAATTATTTTAATTAAAAAAATAAATTGTGGAATATTTTTTCAGTGACTTTAGCTTTGTTCATTCTACATTGTAAATAAATCTCAGTAGCCTCAGTTTACAGTTCCACTTTTCATATACAAAGTAAATTATTTTGTACCACAAAGATGAGGGGAACATTCTACAGGAAAGACAGATAACCTTGGAAAGGATACAAGGGGTGGTTTTATGGTCTAGGAGTGCTGAGTGTGTGACCTCCTTGAGATTACTTACTAGTGAAGACCCTCTGCCAAAACTACACCCTCAGCTTTAGTGTACTTTGTCCTGGATTCTCTGAGCCGCTTTTCTGAGAAGGATGCAGCTCTGTAGCTGTAGTGCAAACAGCAGTCCTGCCAATAGGAATAGATTAAAACTTGGTGATGGCTTTGAAGATTAGTATCTGACCCTCAAATTGGCAGCCACAGCAGACCTGAGCTAACAAAGATCAGTGCAGAAGAATCACACAAAATAGCTGCAGCTCTCAATCCCACTGAAAATCAGCCAGCCACATTCTTTCAGCAGGGGAAGCCCCAGTGTTTTTACTTCTGGACAACCTGATGGGTTACTGGAGGCAGGATCTCTTCTGACAGGATAGAGGGAAATGGGATCAAGCTTAAGGATGAGACTTCGTCATGATGCCTGTGAGCTAGTGAATAGGCTGATGTTTCTGGTCACATAAACATCTGGATGGAAGGAAGAAAATGTATTCTAACTGCGTGGGTCAGATCTGGGAGGCTGCTACTGTTGTTTGGCATGGCACACCATTAATCTGAATAACTGGTTACTCACTCAAGCATTAAATGCTGTGGAATTTCTGATGCTGAATTCTTCTGTGGAAAACTATATAAATCCAAACAATTATAACTGGTGTGTGGTTAATATAACTCTATTTTCCCAAGTGGTGTCATATATCTACTGAAGCAGGATTTCTGTCCAAAACGTGGCCAGAAAGGAATTCTTGCTCCTTACTGATCTCACAGTGCTTTTGATGGGGAATGACTGAATCCCATGCAGTACTAAGTGGCCAAATCATACACTTTTCCTGTTCCACTTTGTGATGAACACAGGTTTTCTGCTTATTTGTTCAGATATTTCATCAAAATACCATCAAAAGGCTGAATACAGTTTCTATCCAGTGCCATGAGAAAGTCTTTTCCTTTCTTTGCATCATTGCTAACCTCCCTGCATCTTGCTAAAATTCAGTTAGTCCAGCAGCAGGAACATTTGCAAGCCATACTATTTCTTGACAGTGAATTTTGTCAAAAAATAGGAGGATGAAATAGTGTGATAAACAGGGAGGCTTTCAGTATCCACTGTAACCCTGACACTGCTTTTATGAAATTCATGGTGGTCTTATTTCTCTGAAGAAAGCTCATCATTTCCATTAATAAACACATGCTCCTTTGGCATTCAGAAGCCAGGCTATGCTAGCTTTGAGGGTTGTCAAGTTTTGGAGCCTAAATGTGAGAGGATCATGTACATGTAAAACTAACTCAAGGAGGTGGAAATCCTCTGTCTCCTGGCACTGCCACTCCTACTTGTCTGATAATTGCTCATCAGGCAGGACAGACAGTCATCCCAGGTATCCCTGCTGTGGTTGGATTACATAGTTAGTACAAACAGATAAAAAGCTAAGAGATCTGTTTCAATAAGAAAGGGTTCTAGAGGACCTAGTTTGGAAAAAGTGTTATTTGAAGTGTGCTTTCCATTTCTTCTGGCAAAAGAATAAAAGCTGGTCACAAACTGAAAATACTCTATAGCCTCTTATCACAGAACCACAGAATCAGTGAATAGTTTGGGTTGGAAGAGACCTTTAAAGGTCATCTGCAGTGAGCAGGGACATCTTCAACTAGATGAGATTGCTCAGAGCCCAGTTCAACCTGACCTTGAATGCTTCCAGGGATGGGGCATGTGCCACTTCTCTGGGCAACCTGTGCCAGTGCCTCACCACTCTTGTTGTGAAAAAATGTCTTCCCTACAACTGGTCTGAATCTACCCTCTTCTAGTTTAAAACCCTCTTTTAGTTTAAAACCTTTACCTCTTGTCATGTTGCAACAGGCCCTGACAAAAAGTCTGTCCCCACTTCTTCAATTGTCTAAATACCCTTTGTATCAACTACTGATTCAAATACCATACAGCTGCTCCCTCGTGTGTCACTGTGCTGCTGTGTAATGATTTCCACGTGTATACATCTACCAGATGAGTTTCTCAGGCTTTGGAAGAAAAGGTTTCTAGTTTCTGGAAAAAAAAACCAAAACAATCTATAGAGGGGATGGTGTATATTCTGATGGTGGCTTCTTGCAGCTGCAAAAAAGCCCAACCCAAAACCAAACTTCAGGCATATTTAGACAGGTAATCTTCTTACATCTTTAAGCAACATAATAAATCAATAGGTTTGTTCTCTGCTTTCAGTGCACCATCTTTTCAACAATTAACTTTCACATCTTTAAACCTACTTTATAAAAACTGTGGAAAAAAGAATTATGTTCCCTATCTGCTTGCACTAAAATAACTGTATAAATGCCCATGGGTTTCACTGGAAATAAGTCTGAATATGTATCAGTTATCACTAGAAACAGGAAGGCCTGTTTGGGGGTTTATTTTTCTGGTTCCATAACCGTATCAAGCTTATTGGAAAATACTTGCATTTCTTTTACAAGTTGTTTAAAAATCTGGAATATCATACATTTTCCAGCTTCTTTTGAATTACTTTAAATCAGGGGCTAGAAAACATGTAACTGCCTGGACCAACTGCCTTTTAGGGATGCAGCTAATGAACATGGAATTTCTGTAGAGGGGATGATAATAGCAGAGAAACTTCCTTCAATCCTGAACAGAGTAGAATATAATATAAGCCCTTTACCTTTCGAAGAGAAAGGAATCTGTGATGAAATGACAAACATTATTGTCATCTCTCCACTCATAGAAAGTGGCAAAATCATTCCCCACAGTGACCTAGCAATGACTTTGGTTCTGTTCCTCTGCCTTCATGTCTTAACTCACAGCTGAGACTGCCCACAAAGCATCCAGCTAAAATTACTTTTCTTAATCAGCAGACTTCTTAGGGAAGTGGACAAATAAACCCTCTCTGATTCACAAAATAAATGCCACCCAGTCACCAATGGTAATGTGGTGTAATCACTACTAACTGCCTGTTCTTCTGTGTCCTCCTAGGCCATGGTACATCTTAGGTTGACAACAAAGAGTGAAGTTCACAAGTCCATTTGTAGCAGGGTTTTTACTGAGTACTTTAGAACCCCCATCCTACAGATGCCTTTGTTCATTTCCAGCTTTCTAATGCCAGATAAATGGCACCAGGTGAAATGTAAAACAAACAGGAGAGAAGAAAGTACCTGATAGATGACAAAATTTGCAGCATGACTTGTCCTGATTAACTCTCCTTGGGAGAGGACCTATGCTAATGGTTCAGAAAAAACTGTTATATAAGTAAGGGAGTAAGTGGGTAACAAACACACTACTGGGAAAGATGTTGAATGACCTCATTGAGTTAATTTTTTTGGTATGATAATGTAGAAATTAAATAAAGTAGGCAAATATTTCTTTCCAACGGTGTATAAGAAAGCATCAAAAGAACATAAAAAATGTTATTGAAGACATACCAGTACATTTCATGATTTGTAATACAGCAGCTGAGTTCGTCCTTCAAAGAAGGTGGCTACAGTAACAGCTGGATACCCAGGGGTGGTACAAATTGTTCTGAATCTGACCTAGGACAGAGTGTACAAAACCAGGAAGAAAATAGCATTCACATCCCTAGTCTTACATACAGAGATGTGTTTCTTGCAGAGTATTAAATAAGGAGTTTGCAAACTTTTCATCAGTCCAAGCAGTCAATGGAAGCCCATAGAAGTGCCAGCTCTCATTTCATTTTGCATTGCAGTACCACAAATGCATGTCCTACCCCTGGGAACTTCCACACTAGCCTTGCAGCAAACCATGGGCTGAAAATCACTTTCCCCATCTTGCCCTATAATAGCTAGAAAAACCTGTTGTCTGACCAAAGAAAGATTTCCACTGCTGATTGATTCCTAGGTCTGTTCAGCTGATTATAATTCCCCAACCTACCCTTATGTGATTCACACCCATACATCTGCTCTAGTTTCAGCATATAATTGTTATTGCATACAGACAGCCCAGTATTTATTCCAACAAGGGTGCTCTTGTGTATTTCTCCTTTTTTAGCTTCTTTAAAAAAAAGTAAATCAGTCACAATACATTACACTGTATATGTGTGTTTGTGTGTGGGAATAAAAACTAATTTTATTACCCTCTCAAAGGCAGCAGCTGATTACTAAGACAGAATAAATAAAAGGAGTATGTTAAACAGAGTACTGTACATTTACATTAGAGACAGGCCATTCCAGCCTTCTTTAAAACACTGTGACTTGTTAAAAAATTATTTCTGCTATTTCCCAACATCCTTTTCCTTATTATAAAACAAATAGTTGCTCTCCTGCAGATCTGTTACTGTAGTACAAATAATTCTAGGCTGTGACTCTGTGACTCTGCAAGTCTTTGACTCCCTTGTTCTCGTTTTGTCCTGGGAGAAGCAGAAAAGATACTCGTGAAATGAGAGGGTTGATACTGCTTGGATTATCTTCATAAAAGAAGCAGAAATGAGTTTAAAAAACATTTGTGATCTGCCCAAGTCAGCTGATTTGGTTCTCAGGAGTTTGTGTGAACTGCTGTCCCATGGGGGTTTTTTTTGGCTCATGCACGTGTTTGGGAGAGTTCAATGAACCCAGAGCTCCAAGAGGAAAGATTTTATCCACATTTTCTAGTGAAGATGGTTTTTAAAAGGTAAATTTAGGTTGCTGGAAAATATTTTGAAAGTAAATTTAGATTCACTTGATTTCTGAAAACAATCTATCTATAGACTTGAAAGTCTAGGGTTGTCAGTTTGGCCTTTGGTTTAAGGCATTATACAAGTAGGGGTCTACTTGTAAAAAACTTGTGTAACTACAGGCCTAATGCCAAGTCATGTGGTATCTGGATGTGGGATTTAAGCTATTTTCAGTAACATCTATTGAGATAAAAGCATGACATTGTGGGTTTTTTCCCCCTATTAGAGTATTCTCATCAAAGATATTAATACAGGTTTCATCCCTGAAATCTTTGCACTTCCCATCACTGTTTTCCATGGTACTTGCAGTCAGATCAAGAGCAGATGAAAGCTGCATTTGCTCTTATCTACTCATTTACATCATAGCTCTGAACACACATCCAGGAACTATGTTTCCCCTCAAACTCATATCCCTTCAAGCACTTCAATTCCCAGCCTGGCAAATGGAACCAAACCAGCAGCTGGCACTCCCGAGACCAAGAGATTCATGCTCAGAAAGCCACAAAAGCAGCTTTTATCTGGAGGCTTCTGCACTGTCATCAAGTTCTGCAGTGGGAAATGGGTGAAGGGAATACATACATTTAGTTAGCAAAACATTTGTAAAGCAATAAGGGTAAGAAGAGTCAGGTAACAGAAAAAGAAAGAGAGAAAAATGTCAGGTAACAGAAAAATGAAAGCCTGGTTAGGAGCCACAGTGTAAAAGGCCTTGGGCAGGGCAGGAGTTAGTTCAGTTATCACAGTGAACAAAATATTTCACTTCCAGGCAACCAACTCACACTCCACTTCAGACAGCAGTGCCTATAAGTACTGGTCATCTGACAGGGAAGATGGTGATTTGACAGTTTTTTAATGGAGTATGTAGAATAAATCTATTTTTCATAGAATGAGATCAATATACCTACTACATATCTTTATACTTTACCACCCTTCTTGTGATTTTAACTCTCACAAGAAGAAGCAAAGTTGTTCACATAATAGGATTAAACTGCCTCTGGACTCCCAGTTGACACTGTCAACAACCTGATTTTTATTTTTATTTTATTTTAAGATGACAAGCTAACTGATAGCAGGTTTTGGTCTTTCGAGTTGGCACAGATTTGATTAATGATCTACAGATGGAAATCTCCATAGCTCTTGCCAACTGTAGTAACAGCCCATTCCCAGGTGCTGGGCAGATTTTTAATGGATTTTTTCTTTTTTTTTTTGGCTGATACACTACAATGTAACATGATAAGTTAATTACTCATACCATTCCTGTATGTTACCCATTATTAATTTCCAAATTCTGCTCCTATTTCTCACTTCACATATGGTTATTTCTTCAATGTCTTGAATAGGCTAGATACTAGATCTATATCATTGGTTATAACACTATATTCACGTTAATTATTTTTAGTGTTGTTTTATTACTCATGTAAATTGATTAGCTGAAGTCCCCAGATATGCTCATGTAAAACAGGTTTTTGTCTCTGATCTGTTTGCAGCTGTCAACTCGTAGGTGGTCACAATGTTCCAGGGTTTGTAGGAGCTGCAGAGTGTTACCAGTTCTGTAAAATGACCTTTTTTTTTCTCTGCCAGAAAACTTCCTTCCCCAAAGCCTGCACTTGGTAATATTCCTACCCTGGTCCTCTGTACTTTACTAAACCAAGAGTGCCCTGGCTATGCCAGGGAATGTCTCTGAGATGCCTGCATATGCTGCTTCCTTTGGATTTACTGCCCCCACAGAGATGGGCCAGTACAAGCCTAAAACACGTGGATGAAAATGAACGGAGGTAAAGAATTAGGCAAAAGACTGGGGACGAGGCTGGGGTGGGGGCTGGGGAAGGAGGGAAATAAGTAGAACAATTAGAGAATGCTGTTCTAGAGGACATGTAACTGGATACTTTTGTTTGCTCCAATAATCTCCTGCATTTTTAGCCCAGTACTCAGTTCCCATAGAAATAGAGTACATGGCAGATAAGGTCCAAAATTAACCACTTAATCATTTATACTTCCGTGGTCCTACACTTATGCCCTTAGAGTTAGGCTTTGTTCTTCAACTTCAAAGGCCCAATGGGTGTGAAGGGATCTGGCTGGCTGGGGAACTTGTGATTTATTTCCCCCCTGACACTCAGCTGATGAACATCTAAGTGTATACACCAGTGACGATGGTTTCACATGGAATCAAGCAGCACGGGTGTCTAAAGATTATTTCTTCATTTATTTATATCCAGTCTGACAGCCAGCCACTTCCAGCCTAAATCTAAACTGCTCTTTCGTGGAAAGATGTTCATACATCCAAATTAAATGTTATGTAAAGCCTGGGTCACACCGACATTCACATGCAAATAAGCTGCTCCCTTTCAGCATCCCGTAGTGATTGCAGATGATCTGCTGCTAGTACAGACTAGCTTGGACACGGCTGTGAGATGCACTAATGCCTCCCTCCAGCTTGTCAAGCTGTTCCTGCCTCACCACGAAGAAACAGAAAGGAAGAAACAATAGTGACAGCTTTTCCAATCCTAAGTCTGTATTTTGCACAGCATGATGACATCATGTGCAACACCAGAGGTTCAAGTCACACAGAAACCCAACTGGCAAGTGTCTTCATTGCACTGATGAATTTTTGAATGTTTGTGTAAGCTTCCTGAGCAAAGTTCTGCTCAAGGACAGTGATGGTACATCATAGCTTTTTGAATCACTCCAGCACTACATTTTTTCAGTTCCATGGAGTTATGTAGTCGTCATGCATTTTGGGACAGTAATCTTTACTCCCTGAAACCTCTGCAAGTCTCTCTGTCATCTCTCATACTTGTAAAAGCATGGTGATTGTCTTCTACCATCAGTGCTATTCACTTCTTTCAAAGTTTGATCCTGGCAAAAAAACCCCAAACCTCACAACTGTAGTTACTCCAAGCATAACACTATGAGCCAAATTAATCCATGATATAATACTGATGACATTGGTGGATTCAGTCCAGAGATAAATGTAACTAAAAGTTGTTTTGAAATGGAACATATTCTCAAATCTCAGAAGAGCAATAATATTTGTTTAAAAGTTGGGAGGTTTATGTCCTTAAGGTAGAGATAATCATATGAATTGCAGTCTACCCAAAGAAATTTTATGTAGCATTTTCTCTAAATAACACTAATATGTCACATGAGTAGTTGCTGTTATCTTTTTCTTGCTGCCCTCTATTTTTAAGTTCACCTATTTTTCTCATGTGTCCTAAAAGGCAAAGACAGTCTATTAGATAGTACCTTCCATTTAAACAAAAAAAAAAGGGTTCTTCCTTTTCAAATCTAATTTATTGTACCACTTGTAACAGAACAGCATTGCTGTTCTCTCCAGTGCACAACTTACTCTGATAAACCAGCAAATGTCATGTTGCCTGGAGAAGAGAGGTTTACAGTTAAGTAAACTGAGATTATTTTGAATCAGCATTTTACATTCTGGCCCTGTACCTCTAATATTAACCATGTAACAACTGGACTTTGCAAGTGACTGCTAATAAAAAAGAATCTGGAGAAAATCTGCATATATGTTCCAAAAGCGATTAGAGAAAGCTTATCAACAAGCCTGACTGATGTTACTCAGTTTAGTTGTTTTTTTTTTCTCTTCATACTGTTGAATTCAGCAAAGCTCATGTCTCCAAAAGCAAGGGGGAAAATATAGTACATTCCAACATAAACATAATTCTATATCTGCTGCCCTGTAGAGGTTGCCATGGATTATATAAATACATTTCACTGTGTTTGTTCTTTGCATTTGTTGTAGCTTTTTTTTTTTTTTGTCGTTGCTGGAAGCATTCCCAAGCTTGGCATTATTGCAGTGAAGGAGGTCACTTCAGGAGTATCACTGATTCTCCCTGCCATGTCTGGTTGTGACTAAAGGAAGCAGTTGTATGAGTTTTTTGCATGATCCAATTTGAGACTGAGTTATAGCAATCTCGCATCAGTCAACATTGTGTTTCTGATATATAGACTCAAAAATGCATAGAAAGCATGTGTTAGAAGACATCCTGTGCATGAAGGTGAAGGACTTGTAAAATTTAGTAGTGGAGTAGGGTGTGCTTCTGAGGAATCTAATCTAATGTCTATAAATATGTTATGGGTGAGTGTCAGGAGGATGGATCCAGGCTCTTCTCAGTGTTGGCCAGTGATAGGACAAGGGGAAATGGGTCCAAGCTGGAACATAAAAAAGTTCCACCTCAATATAAGGCAGAACTTTTTCCCTGTGAGGGTGGCAGATCACTGGGACAGGCTCCCCAGAGAAGTTGTGGAGTCTCCTCCTCTGGAGACATTCCAGACCAATCTGGACATGTTCCTGTGTGGTTTAATCTAGGTGATCCTGCTCAGGCAGGGGGGGTTGGACTAAATGATCTTTCGAGGTCCCTTCCAACTCCTGACAGTCTGTGATTCTGTGCTTCTGTGAATCAGGTCAGCTGGAGAATACAAAGTATGTATAGGTGACTCCTGTCAGTCTTTAAGACATGATGTTTTGCCTTAAACAAGATAAGTTTTTTGGAAACTATTCTGACTTATCTTCAAAGGCTGAGGACAAAGACGTGTAATGAAAACATCATTCTAAGGACACAGAAAAGGATAGGAAATAAAAACACACAGACTTCATGAAAAGAAATTCCCAAGTTAACCTTGTCCAACCTCCTATTCACAGTAGGGACAAGGTACATCAGGTTGCTCAAGGACTTCTACAGTCAGGTTTTGGGTACCTCCTAGACAGGAGATCCCAACAACTACCTGGGTAATTCTTCCAGCGTTTGATCCCTGTTGTGATGAATTTGTTTGGGTTTTTTGCTTACATTTTTTTGAATTTCCCATATTCTAACTTGTGTTCATTGCCTCTTGTTCTTCCACTGGGAATAGTCTGTCTCTGTCTCCTTTACATCCTTTTACAGTTACTCAAAACAACGAGGTCCACCATCTTTGGTTTATCTTCCTACACCTGAATGAACCCAGTATGCAAAGTTGGCATGCACCTTTGCTGAACCTCACAATGTTCCCTTCAGCCCATTTCTCCAGCCTTCAACAGCCCTGCTGGATCCCTTCGGGATCCCTCATGTGGGAACATCTGCAGACATCATTCAAGTGCCCTCTGTCCCACCATCCAGACTGTTAACAAAGACACTACATGTTACTGGCCACAACAATGATTACTGAGGGATGCCACTGATAAGCAGTTGCCAGCTCGACTTGTACCACCCAGCACTGCAGCTGATGGGTATAATTTTGGCCCTAAGGATACCATAAGAGAGCATACCAAAAACCCTGCTAAAGTTGCAGCATTCATTACTGTGCCCTCACCCACACTGCTATTTCATTATAGAAGGCAACGTGGTTTGTCAGGTATAATTTGTTATTGGTCTGGAAATAGCTCTACAACCTTCCCAGGAATCCAGATGAAGCTGACTGCCTGCAGTTTGTGGATCCTTTTCCTGGCCTTCTTAAAGATGGGTGTGTTAACCTTTTTCCAATTATGAAGAACCTCCCCTTATCCTCATGACTTCTACAGAGAATCGAAAGCAGCCATGCAGTCACACTGACTCGCTCCCTTGGCACTCCCAAAGGGTTTTGCCTGTCCCATGGACTTGTACACATGTTCAATCTGCTTCAGCACTCCTAGGAGAGTAGGACTAAGGCTGTCTGCTATGGTTGATTTTCAGAGGCTGGTGTCACAGGACAGTAAATATAAGTATCTTGTACTATGAAGTATATCTTCCAAGTGAAAACATCAAAGCAGCTGACAATTATGAATTAACTCAGCTAAAGCTCATTCCAGAAAATTTGTATTACTGTTTCTTACAGTACAGTAAGCTCAGAGAGAGGTATTATAGATGTGATGATACTTAGAGAGTAAGAATTTTGCTGTTTCCTAAAGGCAAGTGAACTGCCAATTTTATTTATCCTTTAGTAAAGCTCTTACAATAGGATTCACTTTTATTATGAATCAAAATTCTTTCTGCAGAGGTAAATACTTATTTAGCTAGCCTGAGTCACCAAGTTGCTTCAATATGAAGCCTGAAAAGAGGTAGGAAAAAAAACAGTTACTCCTACATCTCCTCCTTTACAGTCATAAATATACATAATAGTCTAGAGAGCAAAGCTGCTGTCTGAGAAAGAAAATAGAGAAATGGCTTATTCCATCCAGAACTTAGCACCCATAATGCCCATAACTTAGCTATTTCACTTTGTCTTGGTTACAAGCTCTAAGCCTGGGAACAGATTTGTGTATCTCTCCTTTCTCTCCATTACCTCTGTTTTCTCTCTGTTAATCTCCTCAATTAACACTACAAGACCTTCCATCCCACTGAGCCTTGTGCGAGTTGCTATAAGGCTGTTCATGGACCTTCACCCCTCCCACAAGAAACTGGGGAAACATTTCCTTTTCTTGGATATATTTTTAATAATTTCTTTAATTGTTGTCCCTTTGGTTTTGCAGTGGCTCAGCTTTTCAGTGTAAACACTGGCTACTGCAAGTTTATTCTTTCTTATCAGTCTCTCTGTCTGGCCAGCACTACCAACTCTTTCAAAAGACAGAATGGGGCTGGAAGACTGAGGAGCAGAGAAGTTATTATAGCAAAGATAAAACATTTTTAAATATTTCTTATTGGTTTCATCACTGTATTGTTGGTGCATGCTCTAAACGTGCCTGATTGCTGCCCTCCAGGCAGACAGAAAGGCTCCTGGTGGCCTAAGTTGAATGCAGATGACATTAGGAATAATGTTCTTCTCAGAAGAGTAAATCCTTTTGAGATTCTAACACTAATACTAAAGATTAATGAAGTGATCTTACATCTGACCTCACCTGAAGAGATGATGAAAAAAAATCCCATTATGAGGTGCACAGTGTCTCCTATTTTTCTTCCTATGCAGCTTCCATGCATGTATTTTTCCTGATAAACCACTTCTCTGCCTTGCTGCTGTCTCAGACTCTTCTCCACACTCTTCCCTGTCAATACTCCTGGGTCTCTATTCACACATGCTCTAAGATTGTGCACACCCAATGGTGTGTGGTCCCACAGTCACACTCCCCAGGTCAGTGTTACATGAAGTTCCATGAAACTGGAAAAGAAATGGTCACCTGGTGTGAGAAGCTGATCTAGAAAGGACTCCATGACTCGAAGCACACTTGTATTATTTGTGAAATATGATTACATCTGACTTTTATCTTTCATCTTGTTACGCAGTGATAATTGACTGCTCAAGGCTAGCACTCAGTTGTAATTATTCCCCTGGTGAAAACACAGCAACATGCTCTGCAACTGCTCTCACATATCTACACACAGCATCTGCAACACATCATCCTTCAGCAAACAGCTACTCCCCTCTTGGGGTTTTTTTTCCGCCTAAATGAGTTGTACAAATCAGCAAGGGGCATTTCTCTGAAGAAAAACTGAACAGAGGTAGAGAGCACCAACGTGCCTACAGATTACACTGAACGTTTCACATCACACTAAAAGAACTCCTGTTCAAGGTCTGCTCAGAAAGGGATCTCAGCTAGATCCTGAAGTACTAATAAATATGTAAGGAGCTCCACTCCGTGGCAAGAGAATGTATTTCCAACTACGACATCTAACAAGGCAAGAAGAAAGGAGCCTTTGGAAATGTAAATATGTATACTAAACACCCTCTACTTAATTCCTTCTTTGTATGATTTATTTTAATCAAAGCACTAGAATCATGACCTTTCACTAGGATAGCTTTATTCATCAGCAGCAACAATTTATGAGGCAATTCAATCACTGGCTGTGTGGAAAGATGTTTGATCAACACTGAATTATAAATGTTATGAGAGCCTTGCCCAGATGCTTTATAACCTATGATTGACATACTTGTTATTCTGTGTAGTAATGGGGTGAATTACTCTGGGTGATTATTTCCTGACAAGCTGGGGTATTTAGTAACATTACAAGATAACTATTTGGGCAATAAATAGACAAATGTGAAACTGAATAAAAAAAGGATTGAATCACATTTCTTTCTGACATCATTGGAATCTGACACATAATCACCTTGGCTAAAACAGTAAAAAACAGTATTTACTCAGTATTATTATTTTAAGCATGATAGGCTTTAATTCCTAAGTAATTACTTTCTCCATCTTTCCTTTTCTTGTACCTTTACTCTGGGCTTTCTTGAAAAACCGATGCCCGTGTCACAGTTCCTAGCTTCTCTACAAATCTTTGTATTAAAAGTAGTCTGGTCTGTGGACACAGATTTAGTTCAATTTCTCAAACTGGGGGAATAATCATATAGAAATGAAAGTGCTACCTGGGAGCAAAAAGGCAGGGGAAATTCCAGAGAAGATGCAGCTAGGGCCAAAGGCAGTCAGGCTTCAAGGGAGGGAAACAAGTCTGAGCACAAGCAGAGGAAGCACATCTGAGAGAAATGACCACACTGAATGTTGCCCCTTAGCAAGAGCTCGCTGACAATGCTGGATCCATTCAGCACCTCTTTGACTTTTTCCTTTTCTGATTTTCAGCTACTTGCTGGCAAATTTGAAATATTTTTGCCTTTTTCCGTCCATTATAGATTTTGTGTCTTCCTAAGTGGTGGCCATACTGCTGTTTTGTGCAGGTGGAAAAATCACACTAATTTAAAAGGACAAAATCGATCAAAGCTATGAGATAATTAAAAATAAGCTTCCCTAAAACATGGTCATTTTCCTAAGCAGCATTTCTAACTAGGAGACATAATCCTATGTTTAGAATAGGTTTTGGAAAAAAGTAAATGTAATAAACTGTTTAGTCTTGTTTTAAACATAAGCTTAGATAAGGGATCTCCACCTCTCTTTCAACCTAGTTTCTGCCCCATTCCTATAAAAGTACTTCTTGGTGTGCATTGGCTCTACTAAGAAACAAAACAGACATACAATTTGGAATTAAGGAGAAAAATTACAAGGAACAGGACAAATAGAGAATGCATATATAAGGCTTAAAACATTAATATACCGTGACATTTTGGACTGCTGTAATTTGAAGTATGATAAAACTGCTTTTAACTTCTGCACTCTGAAGTTTCAGGCACTCTTCTGAATAAAAATATCTTGTACATTAAGATCTCCGACTGCTCCTAAGGATGAGATGAAATAAAGTCCTCAATTACTGTTTTAACAAGGGAAACAAATGCTGAAATTCTACGTCAATAAAACATTTAATATTAATTTCAAAGGTTTCAGAGCTGCCCTTGAGGTCTCCATGATTATAGCCTGTGATTTGATAGATTAAGATATAGGCCTGTGTGAAATCACAGTGAGAGACTGGTGTCTCCATTAGGAAAAAAATTCCAGAAACCTCAAAGATACTGGAAGGGTCTGTGTAGTGGTCCGTGGCTAAGCATGGAAAAACTGTGTGTGTACACGTGCTAAAACAGGTCATGAAATTCCAAATCATTTGGAGTTACTTTTGAGAACTCTGGAAGGATAAATGAAATACCAGGCAGTCAGAAACCAAAACATGGTGCCTGTGCTTTACTGAGAAGTTGCAAAAGATTTAAGAAAGCTTAAACTTCAATTATCTGTTAATGATTTAAACGCTTTCCTAGGTGTAAGACTCAACAGAGTCATTCATAATTTTTTGGCCTGTTGAAAGACCACCACTTCCCTAATTTTTAAGTGAGGCTGTTGACACACCTTCGATAGCCATCTTTAGACACCTCTTCAGGCGGGCCTGGATGCTACCATCAGCACAGCTCCCTCGCCTTTTATACACAGGCAGTTGGGCACTGCTCTGCATTCTGAGACCCCCACGTCCTCTCCAGCCTGCCTTCCCACTGCTTCCTCGGCTGTCCTGCAGCGAGCCAGGGCGGGAGGTTCTCCTACATCATCATACAGGTTGGAGAAGACCTTCAGGATCATCACGTCCAACGCTCAGCTCAGCCCTACACCACTAAGCCACCTCCAAGCCACAGAGAGCTCTGTTTCTTCTCCCTTTTCAGCGGGATTCACTTGCTGCCGGCTTAGGCACCTGAGGAGCGCCAGCCGGGGTGGAGCTAGGCAAGGGCCGCGCCGCCCCGCCGCCCGTGTGGAACCCCAGCCGCCGCAGAGCCGGGTCTGGGGCCTGCTGTGCGAAGAGCTCCGGTCACAGCGAAGACGCGGGGAGGGGATGAGCGGCCCCATCCCGGGCCAGCGAAGCGTTACTCCCGCAGGAACCCGGACGAGGGGAGAGCGGGGAGCGCGGCTCTGGAAAACGTCACAGAACCGACCCCA
>VXBZ01000539.1:0-13546 GCA_013399135.1 Heliornis fulica
TATGATTCTAAGGCAGGTTCTGGTGGGGGCGAAATGGAGGAAGGGTCTGGTCCTTTGCATTTCTGCCAGTGCACTGCTAGGTTCTGATGTATTGGGAGCAGAGCAGGAGCCAGGCGTATTTTGTGTTTACATCAACATTTTTTAAAAATGTTATTAGGCTTTTGATTACAAACTGATGTTCTTTGTGTCTGTGGGACACCTGAGTGGAGCTTTGTGCAGTTTAGGGGAAAATAAATCTTGACATGGTAAACCTAGAAGGTGAGATAGCAGAGGTCAGTGGTGGTTTGTGTTCAGGTGCTGTTACTGTCCTGTGCTCCCTGCAGGCCTCCTGCCTGCAGGGAGCACAGGACAGTAACAGTTAGCACAGGGCAGGTGGTGTGTTCTGGGTATATCCTATTTCATTTTGGCTGATAGTTTCATCCTCTTGGTAGGTTTTCAGAAGGGTTTGTGGACATGAAATCCCATGTGCTTCTGAAAAAATCCCATGGGATGTCTGGTTTGGTAGTTGAAATTAGTGATGGAGGATGATTACATCCTCCATACTCCCTACCGGAGGTGTTTAGAGTCCTTGTTGGCTCAGTAATTGCTCCAGGCTGTGTTATGGTTGTAAATATCTCCAAGTTGATAAGAGTTCTGAGGAGTTGGTTCAACAGATATTCTTCCTGGTCCACCTAGTTAAACCATGGCACGACCAAAGCCCGTTTTCCTTTCCTCCTCCCTCCAAAAACTATCAGGGTGTTTGCTGTAAAGAACCAAGGGAAGAGACTTAAATGCATGCACTGGATTTATCTGGAGTCTTCATGGTGTGGAGTTGTGCTTATTGGGAGCTGAACTGTTTCTGTGTGTATTACAGGTGTATGTGACTTCTGCCTTCAGCTCAGCACCTTGTTTGCTAAACAAAGGAATAAGGACTTGCAGCTCAACAAAGACAACTTCCCTCTATGGGAGCAAAGGTCCTTCACTGTATAGGTGAAAGCTTCTGGAAACACCAAGTGAGGGGTTTGCAAGCTGTCCAGAAGAGTCCTAGGTTTCAATGCCAGGCACACTGTCTGCTGCCTGGGGACTGGTTCTCATTTCTTGTAGCTCTAACTTGAGAAATTTTCTTCTGTCAGCTCATACTTGTGACTCTCACTTGTGGTATCGTGAGTCAGCCTGATGAGCACCCCAATATTGATGTGATAATCATTGTCCATTCTCCATTTGGGAATGGCCATTGTGTTCATATATATTTGCATTGTTTTTCAGACTAGTGTTTGAATGTTTTTATCTTCTCTTCCATGATATGAATCGTTCTCTATAAGCCTAAGACTGGGTCTATTCAATGCTATAATGGAAGATACCACGTTCTCCTTTGGCAGCCACCTTGGTGCCTGTCATAGGCTGGAAGATGCTGTGTGAAGGCATCTCCTGAGTTCAGAGTTGATGACATGAAGGTAGTGAACGAACCCCAGTGGATTGCATGGCTCCAGTGAAACAAGCGAGTCCTCCCTCTGTTTCAGTGAAGAGGTGGTCGGGTTCGCTTACGGGTGCGTTCTGAGCGGGGAGGAAGAGGAGACAATCCCACTGCCAGAGCTTTGACACCACAGACCATGTGTGTCTCAGTGGGTAATGGAATTTCTTCTAAAATCACACTGTAGAGGGTAGAAACAGGCCTAAACCAGGAGAGTGTAACGGGAGCAAGTGTGTGGTGATGTCTCTGTGCCTCCGTGTCCCATCACTGAGATAAATGAAATAGATCACCTTGTGCTTTGGGTACGTGTGATTGAGATGAAGGATTTTATTTTCTGTCAGTGTGTCAAAAGAAAAGGAAGACAAACACATCTAATCTCCAGCCTATTACCATTTACCTTCAGGTTGCACTGGAAACATCTGTGTACCATCACACGTGGTAGGTAAACTTCAGCTTCTCAGCCCAGAGCATCATCTCGTTGTGTGGAAGGAGTAGTACATATCATGACTCTGTTTCTGGCTTTTGTCTCTGCCTGGTTGTTTTAAAACTGGGGCACAGATGCACCTTCAGCATTTAATGCATGTGCATAATCAAAAGCACTGGTTTGCAGTAAATAATTCATGTCGGTTGGGGCACTTGGTTCTGATAATGAGATCTCAGGGGCTTGGCTCTTTCCAGATGATATATGAAATATTCTTTGCTGTTAGTCATTCACACTGACAAGTACTTAGTTAGCATCTAATAGGATTTGTGTGTTGAGGGGAAGGGAATTCCTCAAGTTTTCTAGTTGGTTCTGTACTGTCTTGACGTCTCTCTTTGCCCGTCTGCCTTCACTTTGAGCAGCTTTGGCTGGTGACACTGGAAGGACAGATGACTAATGCCCCTGGGCTAAAATCTCCAGGAATTGACATAGGTAAGGATATAAATCTAAATTACACTTTTATTGACAACCTGCTCCTTAGAAACTATGTATGGAAGTACCATTTGAAGGGGGGAAAGGTGATAGGCATGTGGAGAGGTGCTGGTCTTTCAGTGCTTGCAAAGGGCCATGAGAACAGTGATAGATCTGTTTTACACTACCATTAAGCTTTTGAGGAATACAGAGCTTAGATTAGCTCTTTAGGCACTTTGTCAGGACAAATTAATCTATGTTATGATCCATAATTGGTAGGATGTTGAGGAGAAATTGTGAAGTAAGGTTTTGTTTACACCTGTTGGCATGGTTTTGTGTGTTTCTCTTACCAACTTGTGTGCAAGAGAAGTGATGAGTAGCAACATTTGGCTGTTAACTGTAACAAATCAGCTGTTACTCTTCAGCTTTCAAATCAGCATCAAGGTGGCTGATGCAAGGATTATCTGGGAGCAGGTCACGGGGAATGTTCCAACCTAAACCAGTAAGGACTGGGTTTAGCACGGCTGTGCTGATGCCTGGCATGTCTTTCTCCAGTTATGAAGGTCAGGTTCTGTGTGTATAATAGCAAACATGATCCCTGTTGTTTCCCTACCCTATTGTTTCGGTCACTAAAAACATCATATTTCCATCAAAAGCTGTTATTAGTCAAAAAAACCTTCCTTAAGGGGTATGTTTAACCGATGCCCTTCCTTAGTGCACAGTACTGCCATCAATCTGACAGCTTCTGTAATTAACAGCACATTAGCATATTGCTGTGGTTTCTGCAGAGCCTTACCCCATCTGCTGCTCACGATGCTTCGCTTGTCAGTCTTGTGTGTGTGGATCTGCTGAGGCTTCCATGTTGTTCCCCTCCAGAATGTTTAAAATGTATGCCACATCACTAGGAGGGGGAGAGATAATTCTTCTTTTTAAAGTTTAGTTAAATATTTATCACCTCCTTGTGCCCTTTGGTGTGCTTCCTCTGTGACAGAGAGGTCAGAAGTGACCTGCCAGGGGCTCTGGTGGGTTTGCTGCTTCTCTGCTGAGTTGTCTCCATGTCTGTTGGCTTTGTTCCATGCCATCATTGACATACCCTTCTGGAAGGGTCACCAGGAGTGCACATGGAAGTGCAGTTCACAGTAACCCTTCCCTGTTGGTCAGCACAGTGCTTCCAGTGTCTTACTGGTGTTTTGGTTGCTCTGTCCTGTCCTTTGCTCTGACAGACCAGAATTAGGTCATCACACTGTCATCACAGTGGTGGCTGTAAGTACATAGTGCAGCGGTGGTGCACTGGTGTTGGACCTTGAAAGATAGGGTGCACCTCTAACATCTCCTGTGATGGAGAGGGAGGTGGATTTGCTACAAACACCAAGTATTTGAGGGGACAGTCCTTGGCAGCTGCAACTTGAATGATGGAATCTGTACCTGATGTGTGGGGTTGGCTGCACCGTGATGAAAAGGTCAAATGATTTTCTTGAATGTGGAAATAAATACCCTGCAAGCTCCTGTGTCACCAGTGTAGCTTCATGGTGTTGCTCTTGGGATGGGGGAAAAGTGGGGCTGGAGGATGGGCTGCTTTCAGAATAAAGACAAAGCTGGATGTGATGGGATAACTCGGTATCTGTAAGTAACCCACCATTAATCTGGTAATTCTGTGATCCTGATGAGCTTCCATATTCTCCGAAGCATTTATCAGCATTCCATATGTGTGCTGATGATTATTCACTCTAAGTGTTGCTTCAGCAGCACAGTAACCCTGGTGGGAATGTTACAGGCACTGCTGTTGTGGGGAGGATGTTATCTGTGATTCTTGCCTCAAAGAGAGGGGTGATTTTATTTTTATTTTTCCATCCAAGCTATTCCAGTAAGACCTGTGCCACGGTACTTTTTTCTTTGTCTGAATATTTAAAAGTAAGTATTAGTTTTTTGTGTTTCAAGCCAGAAATTAATTTTTGAGCCTATATGTAAAGAGAATTAAAATCCCCTCGATTCAGCTGTTCTCTGCAGAGAGTGAATTAACGGTGTAGGAACACAGTCTGGTTTTATGTGAGCTTAACACAGAGTGGTCATATGGGTTTCTGTGGAAGTGGGTCACAGCTATTTTTCCTCTTTGCCTCCAGCCATTGGGGGGAAAAATTCAACACCTGGCTTTCTATTATGTGTGTTTTAACATGCACCACACACACACAAAAGCCCAACCCACAAGCCCTTTCAGCTCATGTTCACACTCACAGAACTGCAACTTTAAAAATTGATGGGCACATTTTAAGATTAAAACTGGTTTCTGGTTCAGATCACAGTAAAAATAAATTTTTACTCCAAAGAGATAAGTGATGATGGAACACATTGGTATTTTAGCTGAGGTGAAAAAAAAAAACCCAACAATGCTTTAGGGGCTTGGAAATGAGCTTTAAATTGAACATAGAGCTCTGCTGAGTGAGCAGACGCCTGTACACATCACTCTGGAGCAGGGTGAGGGGAGCTGAAGCAGGATAGTGTAAGAACTGTGGTAGAAGCTGGTCTGAATGTTGTTGAAGTAACTCAAAACACAACGCAGAACACTTGAATTCTGGCCATCCTAATTGATTGAAACCAAACTCATCACCAATATGGCCAACTATTGGTTGGAAAGGGCATGAGGGATGACAGTGCTTTGGAGAGAAGCTCAGATACAGAGCGTGTATGATGAGTCTCTCAGGAACATCTACCAGATCCTTGGTTTATTCCATGTCACTCTGGTTTTGGGATGCTTTGGAAGCTTCACGTGGCTCCATAGTTCATGTGCTGCAACAACATGGAGTTAAGAGTGAATTAGTACTTCTAAGGTGTTGGGTTGGAGTACATATGGGGCCACTACTCATCTGTTGTTTGCCAGTATGCTTTCAGCATGTCAAGGTGCTTAAATGACAGGAAATTACTTTAGGCACTAATGAGTACCCCAGGTTCTGTTGTACTCCTCATTTGAGGCATGGGACATGGAAGCAGAGGGAGAAGAGCAAGAGGGTGGTGAGGTTAGCAAAGCAGAAGTCATGTTTGCTTTTAACACCAAGTAGGACCTGTTGTTGTCCTGGGGAAATACAGTAACAATAGCATAATATACTTCAGAAGTAACTTCATTAGAAAGCACCAGGTGTTAATTTGGTTAATAATACAAGTGGGAATTATGAATTGATGTAATTGCTGCTGTATGATCCCTGCTGTGTTATCTCTTGAACCCTCCCCGCTAGGTACAAGCTTCTGCCATCGCCTAATCTGACCCACTTGGAGTTTAATACTCACCTCCCAAGTGGCTGTCATTACAATCAGAGCCTCCCTTCCTGCTACCCCCTCGCTCTTGTGGTCAAGGAGCTAAAAATCCTTATGGTTCCTGCATGTGGTGGCTGGATCAATGGACAGAAGTGCTTGAAGCGTGGTGCTTCCCCTTCCAGATCTCCAGTGCGGATTTCCTCTTACTCTGAAGCACTTGGAGCCAAGTCGCCAGGTTTAGCGCTGGTGAAACACGTGGAAGGTTGACTGAGTGTGCTTGTTTGGACTGAATGCTCCTTTTCTGGGTTGGTTAAGTGGGGTTGTTTTCAGACAACATGTAAATACTTGGAGAGTGTGAGTAATGTGGGAGGCATGTGGTGCGGTGTAAAATTATTGCGGAATGCGTGTGTGATTTTCAGAGGATTTTCTACTTTGGCTGTGAAAGAAATGTTAAGATCTAACTGTGATAACTGTGTTTAAGCTGTCTTTAAAAGCCATCCACTTTAGCAGGTCATCTGCTGATAGCTGTAATGCTGGTCTGAAATGTCACTTGGGTGTTAAACCACATAGTAGGTTCCTTGCTGACTCCAAATAGGTGCTCTCCGAGATGCTGCGGGTATGTTTCATGGTGTCTGTAGTTTCTTTGTTACATTAAGTTTTCAAGAAAAGTTTCAGTAAAAAGGTTACTTCTGTCTGCAGAAGACAACCTAGTTTTGGGATATTTGCACTCACTTTCAAAACTTCAGGCATTGTGGAAGTTCCAGATTTAATGGGAGCCCTGACCACAATACATGCAAACCAAATGACTAACGCTGGTCTGGTGACCCACTGGTGGGTGGGTAGTCTGTGCAGTCATGACTTGCTAGCACATTCCCAACACCAGCCACTCATTTTCTTTGTTGGGCTGTTGTCAAATCAGCATTGAAGGAAACAGGTGCTTTCTCCTGGGTTTTTTTCCTTTCCCACGGTATCTAGGTCTCTTGTAGCAGTGACTCAACGGAGTTAACAAGGCTCTGACAAGTAAGAGAATTCGAATATCTGAGTAGTTTTCTTAATCAAGGGTTACAGAGCTCCCTAGACTGAAAGTTTTGTATATGCACAAGGTTTGGTAGACTGGCTCTGACATTTTGACAGCTTCCTCCTTTATGAATGAAGATGTTTGCTCGTAAAGAATCCTGGATTCTTCTTCCTACAGTAGTACCTCCTCCCTCAAGGTGTAGATCATACCACCTTTGTGGTTTCCACCTCTTGACATTCAGCACGTGTAGCAATGCGACTGCCTTGAATGCAGCTCAGGGCTGGTGCTGGTGAAAGAGAAAAGGTGTGCAGTGATAGCCATTGCTGCTCTGCACTTGTTTGGCCTGTTTCTGGTAGATAAGTGCTGAGAAAAGCCTAGTAAGGACTTCCAGAGCTTTGGTGATGATCAATGTGCCTTATGAAGCAGACAGAACCAGTCCGTGTGTGCAGGGCATTCACAGAATCACAAGGTTGGAAAAGACCACTAAGATACAGAGTATGACAGCCCCTGTCCTCTCCTAAACCACCTCCCTGAGCACCTCATCTCCTGTCTGTTCAATACACCCAGGGCTGGGGACTCCACTCCCTCCCTGGGCAGCCTGTCCCACACCCCCACAGCTCTTTGGGGGAAGAATTTCTTCTGACATCTCATCTGAACCTGCCCTGGTGCAGCTTGAGGCCATTCCCCTTGTCCTGTCCCCTGTCCCTGGGCAGAAGAGACCATCGCCCACCTCTCTCCAACCTCCTGTCAGGTCATTCCAGGCAGGGAGAAGGTCTCCCTTCAGACTCCTCTTCCCCAGACTCAACCCTCCAGCTCCCTCAGCCTCTCCTCAGAAGGTTTGTTCCTTTTCACTTCAGTCACAGACCAGCACATGAAGTTCTTGTTCTTAAGTAACAAATATTCTTTTTCTTATAAATTGAAGCTCTCAGTTTTACCAAGCTTCACTGCTGCTTCAGAGGCTTGTGTGGGCAAACAAGAAGATGATAGTGTCGCAGAACTCTCTAGAATTCCTCTGAGGCATCCTGACTTTGTCGGAAAACTGTTGATTTTCCAAAAATGTTTCATCTTCTGTTGGATTTACACAACAACTCTTTTGGGGAAACCAGAATAGACTGGTGAAGAAGTCTGTTACTTCTGCTAGGGGATCCAGTTTCTGAACTTCCTTAGATCATCTCTAGGATTAGAAGTAGTGGGGGTCAACCCCTTTCTTTCAGATGTGGAAAAGCAGCACCACTTTGGCTCCATGGAGAACCTCTCAGGGCAGTCTGTCTTGAACACCTTCCTGAGCATCTGGTAGAGCTTGACTACTTCTTACAGGCCTAAAGAAGATAAGCATATGGTGACAATAATGGTTGGCTTGATAAGAAGCTGATGCAGTCTTTGCTTAACTACTGGTGTAATTGACTGGTAGTCATCTTTGTGTTCCTCCTGGCTGGCCTCTTCAGGATGGATTCAGGAGTCATGTTATTCCATCATGACTTCATGCTGGCTGGATGCTGGTGTCAGAAGGCATCCTTCCTGATAAGGTGTATCCTATCAGTGAATCTTCTGCTCTGCAGTAAAAGGGCCTGGGTTTTCCAAGACTGGTGTTTCAGTTGATCTTTATTTCCCTTGAAACTCTTTTTCCTTTTGATAAGGTCATATGTGGTGGGATTAAAAAAACTGCAAAGAAAATAAATTGCTGTGATGATTCGAGTCTCATGTCTGATTTGACATACCTATAGTTTGCCTTCCTGACCTTTGAAACCACAAGATAGCTTTTATTTTCCTTTCTGTGGCAAGTAGTGAGACCTGTGGCCAATGGATTTGGACTTCTTGGCATTGAGACATAAGCTTTTGGCCTTTGCAAATCTGTGGTGATACTTATTTAGTGGGACAGAACTGGAATTTTGTGGGGACCCTGAAGTCTCTGTACTTGGACCAAACGAGGTTTAGCAAAGTTACTGGTGATTCAGATGCTTTGTCCTGCCTCTAAGAAAATGTACTTCTAATATGACAAACATGTTTTTGCTACTCATACAGATTGAACTACACTTGAAACAATGAGGGATCTTGTTTTTTAACTGTTTTTGTGGCTTATAACTGGTTTTTGGTGGGTTGTTTTGGTTTTTTTTCTTTGTGGCCTGACACCATGGTATGTTGTTTTCTGCATGACCATAGGGGTTTTTTTTTCATATTTTACACTTCAAACCATTTCAGGAAGGACCTGGTCTGAACCCTCTTTCCTTTGTTCTCTAGCAGGTACTAACTCATCCACTACACCACAGCGGGAAATGCTTAAGTAGTATTAGGATGGGGGGAAAGTGGTATTTACATCCCATCTGGTGCCTGGCTGAGCATGGTAAGGAAGGTCATTCAAGGTAAACCCAACATACACGTCCTACTTGGGATGGATGGTACTGGTGACATGTTTTTTCCGTGTTGATGGCAGCGTATCCTGGAAAGGTGATAACTGGTTTTCAGCTGGGAAGTGCTGGCATATATGACTGAGGTCCAAAGGCTACAACAGCTGCAGAAGCACTTCCCTTTGCCAGTGGAGTGAGATATTAGGAAGTCATGTTTCTTTCGTGACATGACCTCAGTTTGTTGGTTTAGAGCGTGTGTCTGCTCAGAGCGTGCTCTGAGGGGAGGCGTGGGGAGGGAGGAGTTGGGCTCTGAGGAAAGCTCAGCACTGCACTACCGTGTTATTTCAGGTGGAGTAGTCTGAATAGCAGGTTCACAGGGGACTGACACTGATTAAATTGATATTGTTTTAGCTCTTCAGTGTATGTGGGTTGTCTGTAAACAGTGATTTGCCACAAGGTTTGAGAAAATCGCTCCTGGTGTCTCATGGTGAAGGCTTGATCTTTCAAACGCTGCTGTCCATAGCCCAGAAGAGCTGGGGCAGGTCAGCTGGAGCCAATGGGGAGCTGCCAAAATGTCTGGGCTACCAAGAAACAGGAGTTTGGAAGCAATTGTTGTTTTGTTGTCTACAAAAGAAAAAGTAGTAGAAAAAAAAAGTAGAAAAGTAGTGAAGTCCAACCTTTTTTTATGATGTATGCTTTTCAGAGCATGAGTCCATATTTCTGATAGCCTGTGAGGACAGGCTGAGGGAGCTGGGCTTGTTCAGCCTGGAGAAGAGAAGGATCTGGGTGGACCTTATTGTGGCCTTCCAGTTCCTGAAGGGAACTGCAGCAAAGCTGAGAGGGACTCGTTAGAAGCAATAGGACAATGAGGGAATGGCTATGAACTGACTGAGAGTGGATTTAGACTGGGTATAAGGGAGACACGATTAAGGGATCTTCCTTCTGGGGGCAGGCTGAGGGAGCTGGGTCTCTTCAGCTTGGAGAAGCAGAGGCTGAGGGGTGACCTCATTAATGTCTATAAATATGTAAAGGGTGAGTGGCAGGAGGATGGATCCAGGCTCTTCTCAGTGATGGCCAGTGATAGAACAAGGGGAAATGGTTCNGGGTGCCCAGAGAGGCTGTGGAAGCCCCATCCCTGGTGGTGTTCAAGGCCAGGTTGGATGGGCCTTTGGGCAACCTGATCTAGGGAAGGTGTCCCTACCCATGTCAGGGAGTTGGAGCTTGGTGGTCATTGAGATCCCTTCCAACCCAAACCACTCTGTGATTCTATGATCCTGTGACATTTGCACCTTCCAAGCAATGTGTGCCTAAGTGTGACCCCAGCTGCTGTTGTGTCAGCGCAGTGTGGCTTCAGGAGAGCCTGAAGTCACCACACACTGCTCAGCTCCTGCATCGCTGCGGTATGTTTCCAGTGTGTAAGCAGCCATGCTGGGTTGGGCTGTAATGCCTGGAACTAATGCTGGCTGTGTTTACAGCATGGTGCTGGGGAGGGTAAATAATTTTGAAGCAGCAGGAGTGACCTACTTCTTAGGAGCATTTGCCTTCTGGCTGCGGTGCGGGCGCTGTGGATTCCTAGAGCCCTTGCATCTAAATCTTCTTTGGGTTTTTAGTGCTGTGTAAACATAAAAAGAAGTGTAATTTTAAATGGTGCACAATGAAAATGCTGCTTGTTCATGCAGTGGTTATTGTAGTTCCTAAAATGGGTTCATGGAGAGGGAAGCATGGCACGAATAACTAACGGGTGTGGAGTATTTCCTTGAGCACGGGGAGTAAACCACAAGCAAAATCTTTGTGTGTTAAGATTTTCTTTATTACTGTTGTAGGTCAGTACAGATTCTGTTTAACAGTAGTGAGTGTCTGTTTCTTGCTCATTCAATAACTTCACCAGTGCTGGGATTCCTGACACAGACTTATTACCCAGGATGGGTTATTGTAACATACTGAATTATGGTGAAGGGTGACGTGTGCTTCCCAGTTCTGCCCCAGCGCTTTTCCTTTTTCCTCTGTGCTTATCAACACTTCTTCCTGAGCTTGAGACATCTTTTCTGTGGATATTTTGTGATTTCCTATTTCTGTTTGAATTCAAGTGCAATGTTTCCAGTGGATTTAAAGGTTTAACAAGTCCATGGGTGAGAGCCACCCTTCCACATATTTTGTCTGACATCGTGGGTATTTGCTAAGTTTGAGAGGCTTGTATTTTAAGCAAGGACAACATTTTTTGCAAAGAATGTCATTTACCAAGTTAGGCTGGTGTAAGGTTCGGAGTGAGGGCAAAATGTGGTGGATTGACTCTCATAAACCAGTGAGGGCGAGGTACAGATTCATGGCATACTCAAGGTCTAATTACACAGTAAGGGGATGGAAAATGTTCAGTAGAACTCAACGTACTCAGATCCATAACTGAGATTGTAGTTACCCTGAACATGTCCCAAAGGGATAATTGTTTTCAATTATGGACAGCTGAAAAATATTGAGCTAAACCTCCAGCAGTAAACATAAATCAAAAGATGAGGTGAAGGAACCTGAACTGGGAGCAAGTCTTTTAACTTGCTTCTAGCTGGAATGGCTTTCTCGCCTGTTGGGCATGAGAAAACCCCAGGAAAAGGTGGTGGGACTTGATGCCTTTTTTCATATCTCTTTAAATTGCTGCTGAAGGCACTGGTGTTTGTTCTGCTGTGGCCATCTCTCCCATCAGCTTGGCTCTCTGGAGCCATTGCTTTTGTGTTTTGCCATGCTGTGCTGGGAGCCTGAGCTCCCAGAGAGTGTGACAGGATTTCCCAAGCTCGTTGTGGAAGCAGTAGCAGTTTTCTTAGATGAGAAGTCATGCCTTCTTCTTAGGTCCTCCAGAAAGATGGAATCACTTGAGACAGGGAAACTGACTGGGTTAAGGAGATGCTTTTTGGTATGTTGATATGCTGCTCAGTATCATAACTGGGTTCTAGAAGATGAAATGGGTTTATTTGCTGCTCCCTCAAATTGCTTTGGAAAAATTCATCCCAGGTTATCTCACCACATTGCTGGTGAAGACTCAGAAGGCGTCTTCAGCCTTAGGAAAGACATCAACCTCTACTCCTTCCAGGAGCAGAGATACTTGAGGCTGGTTCTGTAGTGTGGCCTCCATGCTGGCTCTCCCTCCGTGGATGTTGAGTATCACTTCTAAACCTGTTCCTCATTACGCTTCTGGAGTCACTTCAGATTCTTGGGCGCAGGAGTCCGATCTTATCACATGCCTGTTTGTTTCCTTCCCTTCACCCCCAGCCTCCCCCCCTGTGCAAGCTGACCCCAGGTCTTCCAGCAGGCAGGTCTCCTGCTTGTTTTTCCAGACTGGTGCTTGGCTAATTGAATATCTGAAGCAGAACTATGTGTGGCTCTGCTTTGTGACTGCACCAGGTACCTCCTTCGTTCTCACCGGGGTGGTACTTTCCTGCAGCAACAAAATCCATTTCCCAAGTGTTTTGTGTTTCACCATGCTTCATCGTGCTGCCTAAAGCAACTCTACTTTGAATTTATTGGGCTTGTGCTTTGTCACTTAATTTGAACACTTAAGATGGCCTCTGCTCTGGAGAACATCCCAAATCCTGGGATTTAAACTCGTACCAAAGAGTTCTCAAGGTGATGTAGGAATAACTGGGAATCCTGTCCGTTGTTCAGCACCTGCTCTTGGCATCTGTGTGCATCCTTGGGCACATGATAATGTTTATTTTGGCTGACAGATTCTCAGATTTGCCTTCCAGCAAGTGCATGGCTTTATGCAAGCTTTTTATTCCCATTCAGTGTTTATCAACATAAATCAAAGTCAATTGTTTTTTTTTCCTGTAGACAATGGAAGAGTGTCACTTTTGTCCCCTGTGGCTGGCAAAAAGAGCCTTTGTTTGGGATAGTGGAGAGTATTTAAAAAAAATAGTCTTTTTGTTCTTGTTGCTGTGGTACTTAACCATCTTACAGGATTTTATATTTGTAACAATGATATTAAAGGATACTTTTCAGTTACTCTTCATCTGCAAATACTTTAGGAAGCTTGGTGGGATAGGGGGAGGGTGGGTGAGGGAAATAAGATTGTAGTGCCACGTGGCCACATCTCCTCTGTCTGGATATTATGAGGAAATAGTGAATCTTAAGGGAACAGTTTGCCAAGAAAATTAAAATAATTTTATGATGCCCAGGGGAACATACAAGTGTTCTATTCAGAATTGCAATACCATTACAGAATACACAGGTCCTTTACTGAGGGTGGTGGGGCACTGGGACAGGCTCCCCAGGGAGGTGGTCCCAGCACCCAGCTGGACTGAGGTCAACAGTGTCTGGACGACGCGTTCAGTCCCACGCTCTGACTGGGCTGGTCCTGTGTGGAGCCAGGAGTTGGATCCCATGATTCTTAAGGGTCCCTTCCAGCCCAGGAGGTTGTAGGATACACTTAAATATCACTGGTTGGGAAGGTCATCACTGGATGGGAAGGTCATGCTGCTCTTTGCTGTCCTAGTAGTCATGTCTCAACATGGCCGACAATGTGCTCTGGCGGCCCAGCAGCCAACGCACCCTGGGCTGCAGCCAGAGGAGCGTGGCCAGCAGGGCGGGGGGGGGGATTCTCCCCCTCT
>VXBZ01000539.1:13700-40022 GCA_013399135.1 Heliornis fulica
TTCTTTGCTGTGAGAGTTGTGGAGCACTGGAACAGGTTGCCCAGGGAGGTGGTGGATGCCCCATCCCTGGAGATGTTCAAGGCCAGGTTGGATGAGGCCCTGAGCAACATGATCTAGTTGGGGGTGTCCCTGCTTCTTGCAGGGGGGTTGGACTGGATGACCTCTGGGAGTCGCTTCTAACCCTCATCATTCTGTGATTCTGTGATTCTGTCAGTGTGTCTTTCCCATTCCTCACACTCGCTGAGGCAGTGTTGGAAGTGAAGCAGAATCTCATTTCCCTGCCTCGGAGGGCTGATGGTACAAAATGAAATATGGATTGCTTTTCCTGCCCTGCTTAAAAAAAAATCACAATAGAGAAGTTGTGTGCTTGAAACAAGACCTTTTCCTGCCAATTAATATGTAAAGTTGTGAAGAAATGGAGGTCAGGTAATAGTATCTGTCTGGAACAGACGTGGGGGAAATGGTTGAATATGTATTACCATGATGAATGCAGGAGAATGTATGTATGGGTGTTGTCATGAGGAGGTGGTTCTTGAGACTGTTGGGAAAGAGATTTTTACAGCTTTAACTGGTCATGTCTGCCCTAGAGCTTGGCTGGAAAAGCCATCAAGCAATTGTTGTGTCAGGGATGTCAGTTAGCATCAGTGATAGGAATCTTCTGGCAGTTGGAGAGCTTCTGATGTAAACTGGAAAATAGAAGAATGAGGGATTTTCCACTTGGCAACTATGCCACTAACACATAGAAACTGGGGGATTGAGTTAGAGCAGGTAGTATGAAGCTTTTTGGGTATATCAGGTGTTGGATCAAGTCCTGCCATGGTAGGTGAGCAGTGCTGGGTGGCACTATGTAGGCCTGTGGTACCGATATGTTCTTTACAGTTAGGTCTTTGTTTGGAGAGAGCATGCTGAGAGTAGCTTCAATATTGGTAGGTACTCAAGTGTCTTCTTGGGTAAGTAAAGCCATGAAAGGGTTATGAGTCATGAAGTGACAGCTTTCCTAGAGAAATGTAAAGCATGTTAATGTTGGGGCGTTTCAGAAAGGTTAAGGTGTAATGTTTACAACCTGGTATGAGGGTCACTTGGTATGTTTTGCTTTTGTAATGGATGGTTTTCTTGTTACCAGCAACTTGAAGCTCCTCACTAGGCTATTGAAACCTCCTCCTCTTCTTCCAGGTGGGTGAGGTCATCTTTCCTGAGTGTGAGAACACAGCTTCCCAATACCATATCAATTAGGTGTTCCTCAAAGTGCTTGAGACAAGTGATGTACCTATGCCCATGGATTTCTGTAGCCCAAAACTGCCATGCTTTGACCAGGAACACCAAAATGCAACCCAAGGTCTTGGGTAGATTTTTCCTGATAAGGATAATGTCATTAACCCTGTTAGCAATGTGTGTCCAAAGCCTGAATAAGGCTGGTGATACAGCTAATTATTTTAATTCTGGGACAGCCAAAGCCCACTGATAGACTGGAATGAAAGCAAGATTTGACCAAATTAAACTCTGCCAAGACTCATGTGGGACCAGGGTTGTTTCTTTTGGCCAATACAGTTACACTTTCTTCTTAGGAGATATTTGGGTGTTTTCCTGTTGTTGTCTTGACCTATAATTTCTTGTGTTTAATATTGCAGCCTTAGTTATGAATTTTTGAATGTCCTAGGCCAGTACCTTTTCAATAAATATTACCAAGTTTCTTTATAACACCTTACTCTCTCTTACTGTGCTTAAAGAAAGCAAAACTCAACTTCTTGAATTCTTTTTATTTTTGGGAACTAGCAGGTTGTGACATGCCTGTTCAATCCCAGCTTTTAAGTAATTTGATTTTCACCCTTAGAATTGGTAGCATGGTGCCTTGATTTACCAGCACTGGTAGGCTGGCCATAGTTTCTTAAATCTCGGGCTGTTAGTGTTCAGATCCTAATATTAAGTTAGCCTCAAATCACTCAATGCTTTCTCCTTACAAGGAAGAGCTGTAATCCCTTGGGTAAGCCAGATGTTGCTGGTATGAAGAGAACACAACCTGCTCTTCTTCATATTTAGGTTTGTTTGCTTTGTCCCTGCCAGTACCCCCAGTGTATGTACCCAAAAGCTTTTTTTTCAAGCTTTATGTGTTTCACAGGCTACTATTAGTTTTTATGTGACATTGTATGAGTTAAATACAAAAGGCTGTTGAAGCTTCCTTAAAGGTATTTCTTTTTAAATTACTCTGCAAATCATTTGCCCTTCTGAGGACCTTTGTGCAGTTGGATGCTGACTTGCTGACGCTCAGGGGTTGGGTATGTATTGTGTAATTGGCCACAAACTTCATATTTGTCCTGCTTGTTGCCTTTGTCAGCTTCTCTTTCTACACACAGTGGCTTGGCAAAGAGCTCTTCTGTTCCAACAGGTTGCAAAATACCTTAAAGATACCTCAAAGGTAGAGCATGGCAGAGCCACAGAGGGGTTTAGAACTGTTTAGAGGGCATCCCCATCAACTGTGGGGTCTGGCTAAATGGATCTAATCCTCTTGGTTTTGGGGATAGAGGTTTTACCCTCCCTTTGAAATGCAGCCTCTCACTATTGCAAGTAACTGGAATGCAGCTATTTCCATCTGCAGTTGGATGTTGGCCAAAGGAGATGCCTTGTGATATATATATATATATTATTGTATATATAATACATATTTCTTTTGTTTTGGGCAATTGGAAAACACCAAACTTGAGCCAGACAACTTCCTGGTGTTTGAGAGCTATCAATGTGTGTTAGGCTAAGATGAGTTCTCATGCTGAAAGGAACAAGATCTGTCAAGTACAAGAGGTTAAATTCAGCACAAACAAATCCTCCACCCTATTGGAAACATATGGAACAGGCGGTGGTGTGGCCGTCCCAGCCTCAGCCCGCCATCGCTTGTTCTTAGCGGTGGCTGCAGCTCTAAGAAGTGAAAGGCACAATTTCAGTCCTGTTCTGAGGAAAGACTGAAGGACACAGAGGAGATGGTCCTTTCCTTCCATCCAGTAGCAGTGAGACCACATCTGCAGTACTACTGGTAACTGTGGGCACCGCAGTACAAGATCTGGATTTACTGGAAGGTCCAAGATTTGGATTTACTGGATTTAGTGAAGGGCCAAGGGTTATAAAGAGTTTGGAGCATCTTGCATACAAGGAGAAGCAGTAGGACTTGGTACTGTTATGGGGAGCATCCAAGGGACCTGGGGCTGTTCAGCCTGGAGAAGAGGAGGCTCAGGGGAGACCTTATTCTCTGCAACTACCTGAAGGGAGGTTGTGGGGAGACAGGGGCTGACGTCTTCTCCCTAGTGACAAGGAATAGGACAAGAAGAAGTGGCCAGGGGAGGTTTAGATTGGATGTTAGGAAAACATTCTTCCCAGAGAGGGTTGCTGGGCATTGGAAGGAGCTGCATGGGGAGGTGGTGGAGTTGCCATACCTGGAAGGATTCAAAAGACATGTAGAGGAGGAGCTTGGGGACATGTTTTAGCAGTGGTTTGGGCAGGTTAGGGTGATGGCTGAACTTGATCATCTGAAAGGTACCTTCCAACCAAGACAATTCTATGACAGTTCTGTGTTCAGCCTGGGGAGGGAAAGGCTCAGGGCTGGTCCTGTCGGTGTTTCCAAATACCTGATGGGAGGGGAAGAAGGAGGAGGTGGCATGCTCTTCTCACTAATGCCCACTGGTGGGGCACAAGGCAGTGGGCACATGTGGAAACATGTGAAATTTCATCTGAACAAAAGAAAACACGTTTTGACTGTGAGAGTGGTCGAATACTGAAGCGAGCTGCACAGGGAGGGGATGGGATATTCAAACCCAACTGGGCAACTGGCTCTAGCTGTCAAACCCTAGGTTTGGACCAGATGCTCTGGAGAGGTTCCTCCCAACCTCAGCCATCCTGGGAGCAGTTTGAAGAGGATTCCCAGGAGTTCTAAACATCTTGGGAACTGCTGGCTGACTTTACAGCTGGATTACCTGAGCAAACAAATGTGAAACTAGCCAAGAAGGAAAATGCCACCCCTTCCCCCTTCCCAGAGGCCTTTTCCCACACTTTCTCCACGTGCAGCAAGCTTGCTCTGGGGTGTTGAACTTGCCTGTGAAATGCTACGTGGTTTAGAAGCCAGAGTGCTCTGCTTATAATTCAAACTTAAAGAACAGCACGTCTAAATTTTAGATGAATTCAAGTTAGTTTTGAGGCTTGTAACAAGAATGATGTTGTTAATAGCATGTAAGCTTAGTGTGATTCCATCCTAAGTGCTTTTTAATGTTACGTGCTGCAGCCCTCAGAGGTTTTATTTCTGTTCTATACACAGTTAAATTGGAGGCAGATTCATAATTTTTCCCAGTTGGATAAGCGTGGTGGGAAATTTTGTGGGCTGGAGCAGATTGGAAAGACAAACTTCCTGGGTATCTCCTCTTGAGAAAAATTTCCTTTTGACTGAACATCTGTTTCCCTGTCCCAAGATTAACCTTTAGCATTACATTTGCCTAACAGTTAAATCATGGATACATGCAGAACTGCTGGCGGTTTTTTTCTTTCCATTGTGAATTATAAGTGTTTAAAACAAAAGATGGGTGAGATTATAGCTTTCTGTAAAGGATTATGGACTATGCAAATTCAGTGACATTTGAAGATGGGACTGTGAGTACTGGAAGAAGCACAAGCTTGTGAAATGAGACAAACATTTCACTAGGTGTCTTTAAGCACCTGCATTAAGCCCTTTATGAGCTAAGGGCTTCATGTATGTGAACATGCATTTTAGTACAGAGAAATGCCAGATGTCAGCACCAGCTTTTACTCCAGCAGTGGGATACTGAGGCCTCTGTGAAGAGCAAACTCTTTGTATGTGTTAAACAATTGAAAGAATGTAAATATTTAGGTTATTGACTTGTTATTTTTCCCTCTAGCTCTGTAATCTATGAAAAATATATTGAGTTTGAGAGCAGTTTCAGTTCCTGAAATTCCACTACCAGAACCAGGAATACTTGTTTCCTTGGCAGTAGCAAGACTGAGTTGAGTACCATTATGACAGATGTTCTACCAGCCCACATCTGGTCAAAAATCTGCATCTGAGGTTTGGCTGAGAATTGGCCCAGGTAATTCCAAAGCCACACTGTCATCCTTGAAAGATGACAGCATCTAGAGAAGCTCCTGGTGATGGGAGAAAGGCAAAAGCTGTGCTTTAAAGCATGGAAGGGAAATCCAGGGAATGGTAAGGCAATCAGCTGAACTTGAGTTGTTGGGAAGGTTATGGAGCAAATTCTCCTGGAAGCTATTTCTTAGCAGATGGACAAGTTGAATGAGAGCAGCCAGGTTAGGTTTATGGAAAGAACATTGTCCATCACCTTGGGATCACGTGGTTGCTGCTGTCTGCAACTCTTGGGGACCACACAGACAAGAAGGAGCTGTGCTCAGAGGCACATAGCAACAAGACAAAAGGCTGGGAAATGACAAATACTGGTGACATCTAAGGAGAAACTCTGTGACCATGAGGATGGCCAAGTAGTGGATCGAGGTGCCAAGAGAAGCTGTGGAATCTCTATTCTTTAAGGTACTTAAAACTGAGGGACTGTGGACCTGAGCAACCTGCTTACATGTACTTGGACCTGCTATTAGAATGGGTGAGAACTAGGATAGGTGATCTTCAGAGGTCCTTTCAGACCTCAAGCTCTCTCTGACTGTACGACTGGGGAGAGCAGAGGGACAAGGTGCACCCAGCTTATCCTTTCAGCCAGTTGGATCGTGATGTATCTTGACTATTTTGGGTTGCAAACTAGCATGAGTTAACACTCAACTTGTGTGATTTGCAGGAGTGCGAGCACTTAGCATGATTTGGAGCTCTTGGACATCTTTTCACTAACTTCAGAATATTCTGGAATTGTCTTAAAGCTGTTTGTTAACTACAGCTTCAAGAAACTTTTTTCTGAAGTTACCTGTCTAAATAACAATGTTGGGTATTAAGTGTCCATCTAGTAATTGCTAATTAGCTCTTTCTTGACAGTGTGCCTGAACCTTCCCGCCCCAAACAGTGAGTGTGGTAATACTTAACTGAAACTAAGAAGCTGAACTTTTACCACTACAGCTATATAAATATTTGAGTGCTGGGGTTTTGATGGTAATATCTGATAAACAGGTTTAGGACTGATGAGTTAGATTTGTAGGAACAGCTGGGTGACTTTCAGAAGTTGTCTTTGGATGCTGTTTGTGTTGGCAAATCTCAACTCCATGTACACTTTTTAAATCAGAGAGGTATTGTGACATTCCCTGAAAATATTGCTGCACAAGGGCAGTGACGTGACAGCGCTGGTAGTTGCAAGGGGTTGATTTTTGGTTTATTTTTCTGTACAACTCTAGTCAAACTGGGTAGAGGAGCGTGAGGAGGTAGAGGAGCAAGGCCTAGCACTCCAGGCAAGACTACATTAACTTGCTAGGCCTTGCTTTGTATTCAGAGCTGCTGACTGTGGTCACAGTGTGAAGACACAAACCCAAAGGCAGTGCTACTGATTGACAGCTTGAGCTTTACTCAGACATTACTTGAAAAAAGAGTCCCTGACACTTAAATTGTTGGGCAGAGACAGACAGGCTTGACAGTCCCTGTGTTGGGGTGTCGGCGATCCACAGACTGCACTTACTGCATAGGCCAGTGGGAGAAGGAGTTGTGTCTTGTAGTTGCATCGTGTGTGATGCAATCAAAACATCTTTTTATGGTAGGATTAGTCTTGACACAAGTAAATGGGCCTAGTGATGAAGCAAGCTTGATCACCCCTATCATATGGGAGTGCCCACATCTTACAGCAACAGTGGTTGCTTTTCTTTGCAGAAAATAATTTAGCTAATTGGGATATTTTTATAGGGTAATAAGAAGTAGGGAGGAGACAAGGTAGGCTGCTTGCAGTCGAAGAGGGAAACCTTCTGTTATATCTTCAACCAGAGTGGCACAGTGTCCCTGCCTTAGAGGTGAACAGAGAGTCAGGCACAATGTGTGTTCAGTGTGGCTTTGGGAAGAGGGAAAAGTACATCCATGCAAATTGGAAAGGCATCAGGGTAAGATGTTACCTGTGTCTGAAACACAGGTAACATCTTACCCTGATGAAAGCTCTGTCGTGCTTTTCCAAAGGTACAGGTATGTAAACTCCTCCTCTGTCAGCACTTGCCTTACTGGGAGGTAATGGGAGCTCAACCCAGCAGCCTTGCACATGGTGGCCACGTGATTGAATGACCCCTAACTGCACACTGATATCTGGTGTTTGATGTAAGACCTCGTAGTTCTGGTACTGAGCAGNATGATTGAATGACCCCGAACTGTTTGGTGTAAGGCCTCGTAGTTCTGGTACTGAGCAGTTGTTTGGTTCTGCTTCTGAAATATTAAAGACCATGGTATAGTGTCTTTTGTGAAGAATGCTCTTCTGGACATGATTCCTCTGTAGATAATACTCCAAAATAAAAGATGAATTTGGCTTTTTTTATTGCTTATATCAGGAGGCATTGTTGCAATATCACCATGGTTTTAATGATATTTTTTTCCCATGTGACCTGTTAATATGTTAGGAACAGTCTTTTATTTTCCTTAATCTTGAACTATCACCAGATGAATGTGCTTGCTAGGGCTGCAAACCTCTCTTGAAATGCTTTCTCTAGGAGTTGGTCGCCTGTTGTAATGCACATATTCTTGAATTTACTGAGGAATAGGGCAGTCAAGGTGGTGGTGTTTTGGGTTTTCCTTTTTGTTTCTTTAGACATCACTGGTAGATGGAAGGGAACTGGATGTAGCCTTAGTGATTCAGTAACAGAGTATCCCTTGTCCTTTGGTAGCCTTTTCTTTCTGCTAATGTTTTGCAAGCAGTAGGTTGGTAACCACAGATAGTTGGGAAGGTATTTCATGGTGCTGCAGCCTCTTTGCCTTAAGAGGCAATGAACTGAAGTTCAATATACTGGAATTTAACATGATGATCCAGAAATGAGAGAAAACATTCTTATGTAACTTATGGCCGAGAACCTTTTGTGGCAGAGCTGCTAGTGGGAAGAATGTGAAGTGCATTTGTCCTTGGGACATGAAGGGGGTGGAGCAGAATAACATAGCATGCTGGTAAATTACTACTGCTTCTACCTAATGTGAATGTTGAAGCAGTTATTCCCTTTGCCAGGGTAAGAGAAACAGATGTGGAGCATCACAGCGTTACACCATGCAGAAAGTTAGGAAGGGGGCAGATATGAGCCAAGTTTTCCTTCCATTACATAAATATTAATAATTTTTGAGGGTTTTTCATTTGATATGAAACTTAAATAGCAAAGCTCTGTTTGAGCAGCTTTCAAACCTATGCATTGTAGGAAAACTCAGGTGAGAAGGGACCCTGGGAGGTCATCTAGTGTACACAAAGTGAGGTCAGACCAAGTGCTATCACATGGTAAGACCAGTTACCATACCCTGTTTGTGACCTGCAGTTGGAAAGAAAACCTACTCAGCTGATACAACTTCCTGGAAGTACTCTCCCTTCTCCAGCCCTCCTCTGTGCTCCCCCCACCCCTGGTGTTTTGCACATCTGCACAGTAGAAAGCAGCTTGGGGTGGGATTTCTGTCCTGTTTTACCTCCTGTGCAGAGACAAGAACATACACCAGAAATGAAGCTGGAGGAGGAGTGAAGCTCGGGTAAGCAGTCAGCAAGGCTTTTGCTGGGGTCTGGGTCTGAGCCACAGGCTCTGACACTGAAGGACTGCTGAGGGAGCAGTCTCTGCTCTCCTGACTTCTTTGAATGTGATCTTAATCTCCTGAGAGTAGCTGGAGGCAAGTAAAGGATTGCCTGGGGATTGTAGAGCCTTCTCTGCTGCAGCCAGGTGGTTCTTCCCAGTTGCTCCAGGAGAGGCCATGGCTGCCTCATCATCCACCTTTCTGCTTAGTTGACAAATACTAGTTGGCTTTTGACCATGGCTGGAGATCCAGTGATCCATTATGGTTTCTTTATTTCTGAGGGCCCAATTTTGCACAACTGATACATTGACCTCCACCTGATGTAGTTTAAGTCTACATCCATTACTGGGCAAAATCTTTGTCTTGCAGCACACAGTTGCTTTGACTCTGCTAATGTGGAAGTGATTAGCCAGTTGGCCCTTGTTGTTCTGCACCCCACACTCAATATCCTCACTCCTCACCTACTGCAAGTGAGGATATGAAGGTGGCAGATCACTGGCACAGGTTGCCCAGAGAGGTGGTGGAGGCCCCATTCCTGGATGTACTCAAGGTCAGTCTTGATGGGGCTCTGTGCAACCTCATCTAGTGAAGGTGTTCCTGCTCACTCAAGGGGATTGGACTAGAAGGCCTTTGAAGGTCACTGCCAACCCAACATATTCTTTGAATATATGATTCTATGAAGAAGATGGTAGGTATGTTGTGTGGTTTGGGTAACCTCACCCTCAGCTTTTGGAATTCTGATGAGTTTGCATGGTTATTGTGCACATTGGCCAGTTCTGGTGGTCTCCAGTCAGAGGAACTACAGTTGCCAACCTGGGTGTAAAATCCAAGTTTTAGACAAGCCAATTCCTCTTGGCATTTGCCTCATAATATTCTTTGCTTCTAACTGCAAAGATAAGTTTAATTTCAGTTCTTCACAATTAAACACGTGGTGGTTGAATGCCAGAGAAACAGCAGTGTAGGTAAATTAGTTTTGAACTGAAGTCTTTGTTGGCAGCTTTCTGTATTCTCACTAGTTCCTTTTGGACAAGATGACATCATTCTGTTAGTATTCTTACTACTATTGCTGAAGATGAATACACAGACCAGAGTTGTTGTAACTTCTGAGAAACCCTGAAACCAGCTGGATCTCTTGACCTGGGAACTCTCTTCTTGCTGTGCTAGTTGAGTGGGGCAGTAGTTGCAGTAAGCTTCAAATAGTATTAGCTTCCAAGTTTCAGTGTACAATGAGCAGGACAGGTTTTTCAAGGCAAGAATTCATGCCTCTTCATTGCTGTCAGGTAGTTTTGAATTGAATTAGTTCTTTCCTACCCACAACATAAAAACCAAAGATGCAGCACCTCCCAAAGCAAAACACACAGAGGTCTGGGGTGATGAACAGCCACCACCAGCCTGAGGATTCTTCCTGAGTGAACTAGCAGGACAAAAGGGACTCAGCTCACTTTGCTTCACTGGGATATATATACTTACTTGCTGTGGAAATTACTTGTGTGGAGAATGGCTGACTAAGGGTGGTCAGATTTAGGTTTGTGCTGATGAGGTTAAAATTAGATATACTAATTGTTCAGCCAAGCATGTATGTTGTAGAAATTGGTATTGCTTCACCAGATCTGTGTCTTCTGCTGCTTTACTGTATAATCCCCCAAATTTATGGGATTTCAGATGACTTTGTAGTTTGAATAAAGAAGGGTTTTTCCAGGTGAAATGTTCTTGTAAGTAAACTGCACCTTTGTTATGGAGTTTGGGTGTTAAATGTTATTCAAGCATCTTCTGTTTATACAATCTGTAACTTTACAAGTTAACTGGAATAGGAAATACCTTCATAGTGCCCAGTGTAAAACTGGCACACCCTTGAGCCAGCTTTCTCCATCCCTCTGTCAGTGAACTGCTGAACAGTGGTGATGCTATTTGTTTCTCTTCTCAGAAATCCCTTTCTAAAGCCTTGGGTTTATTTCAGATGCTGAATGCCTGTTGGGTGGAAAGGGGACGTTTTACCCGTACGTGTCCCACTCTTCATACAACCCAAATCTGGGATTTAATAATAGTTACTAACTTCTCCTGCAGTTCCCTGTGACAGGATGGTCATGGAGCATCAAGTGAGGGTTAGAGGAACTCGATGCTCAGCTGTGTTAAGTGGCTGTTTGCAAGCACTCAGCACCTCCAATGTGAAGAGTTACCAAGTGGCTTTATCCACCTCCTGTGGTGATTTATGTGATTCAGTCTCAGTCCCTGTGTGCTGGTTGTGAAGTTCACAGTCAGTCTTGGCTGAGTTGTATCTCAAGTTGTTGTAGAGGAATTACTTCCCACAAGTTTTACAGTATCTGCTATTAAAGCTGCTTTTAATAGTAAGCATGTTAATACAGTGGCATCCCCTGTTGAGTATTGATGGAGATGGGCCGTGCAGTTGGAGATCAGTGTGTGAGTGGCAGCCTAGGATTGTGTCTAGGGGCATTCCCTGGTGAAATTGTGTTTAATGTGTAAGTGCTAAACTTCTGACTGCCAACTTGTGTCACTGCAAGGGATTTTTGCTGTATAAAATAGAATGGGAATCCCAGTGTGAGCAGGGGTGTATGATCCAGGAACTGTGTGGCCAGCAGGACCAGGGAGGTGATAATCCCCCTGTATTCTGCACTGGTGAGGCCTCACCTCGAGTACTGTGTCCAGTTTTGGGCCCCTCACTTCAAGAAGGATGTTGAGGTTCTGGATCGTGTCCAGAGAAGGGCAACGAGGATGGTGAAGGGTCTGGAGAACAGGCCCTACGAGGAGGCTGAGGGAGCTGGGGAAGGGTCTGGAGAACAGGCCCTACGAGGAGGCTGAGGGAGCTGGGGAAGGGTCTGGAGAACAGGCCCTACGAGGAGGCTGAGGGAGCTGGGGAAGGGTCTGGAGAACAGGCCCTACGAGGAGGCTGAGGGAGCTGGGGAAGGGTCTGGAGAACAGGCCCTACGAGGAGGCTGAGGGAGCTGGGGAAGGGTCTGGAGAACAGGCCCTACGAGGAGGCTGAGGGAGCTGGGGAAGGGTCTGGAGAACAGGCCCTACGAGGAGGCTGAGGGAGCTGGGGAAGGGTCTGGAGAACAGGCCCTACGAGGAGGCTGAGGGAGCTGGGGAAGGGTCTGGAGAACAGGCCCTACGAGGAGGCTGAGGGAGCTGGGGGTGTTTAGTTTGGAAAAGAGGAGACTGAGGGGAGACCTTATTGCCCTCTACAACTCCCTGAAAGGAGGTTGCAGTGAGGTGGGGTTTGGTCTCTTCTCCCCAGTAACAGGGGACAGAACTCGAGGTAATGGCCTCAAGCTGCGCCAGGGAAAATTCAGGTTGGAAATTAGGAAGAACTTCTGTCCTGAGAGAGTCCTCAAGCATTGGGACAGTCTACCCAGGGAGGGGGTTGAGTCCCCATCCCTGGAGGGGTTTAACAGACGGGGAGATGCGGTGCTTGAGGACATGGTCTAAGGGTAGACTTGGTGGCGGTAGGTTAATGGTTGGACTGGATGATCTTAGGGGTCATTTCCAGCCTTAACAATTCTATGATTCTGTGATTCTATGATTTAACAGTTGTGCCAAATGGCCATTGGAACCAAGAGGGTGTAAATCATCCCATTCAGAATTTCCTTGGAGTCATTAGTAGTCAGTTTTTGTTGTCCCAGATGCCAACAGCAAGGTATTTAACTTGGACATAAAAGCCATAGTAGATGTTGAAGGAGCATAGTTGAAAATCCTTTCCAGATCAGAAGGGCAGGGAAAAATAAAGTCCTTCGTTGTTTTACCCAGTGGCCAACACTGGAATTTTTAAATAAATTCTTTCCATATCACATTTTCTGTACTCAGGAAGGCAAACACCTTATCTCTTCAGCTTTTATCTACTTTGGTCTTGATTTTAAAAGAGACATTTAATCCTCAGCTGCAAACCCGCTGTTTGCTTTTCCTTTCTCATATGTGCCAGGACCTTCAGGACTCTGGCTCACAAAGCTTGTGCCATGCCAACACCTGAACTTGAGACGTTACTTGCTGTCTTAGCACACGTTGTTTCCTTGTTTAAGCTCATGTCCCCCTACCTTTGGAAGGTTAATTTAGAGCAAATGCTACCTGGGCACCACAGAGGGCGATTGTGACGAAGGAAATAAGTCTGAGAGCCACAGTTGGAAGACAACAAGACACAGTGTGGATGCAGCACTTGTTTTCATTGAAGGGTTTGTGTCATCAGCTTTACCTTTCTCTGGTCTGTTTCAAGAGTTAAGGCAGTGTGAGAACCATTTGTGGTGTACTTGTTTCAGTTTACATGGCAGAACTTGGGAATCCTCTAATTTGAACTTAGTTTTCAGAAAAATGGTGTTGAATATTTTTAACTTGGGAAAAAAAAACCTGTTAAAAGTAATTTTTCTTTCTACAGACAAGTCTTGTTAGAAGAATAAAGCAGCCAAAAATTAGCAGTTTTATTAGCAGTACTTAATGTGGCACCTGGAGTAAGCTGGAGTGGCTGGTGTTGTAATGGAGGTGTAACTCAAGGTAAATGACTTCCAAGCTTGTGTTTATGCAGAAGTTGAAAACCAGGAGTCTGGGGGGTGTTCTTGACCTGATGAGGAGGGGGCTGAGAACTCACATTTGCATCACGAGAAGTTATATGATGGGATGGCTTTGTTTCTCTGCATACTTAAGAGAATCACACAATCTTTAAGGTTGGAGAAGACCTCTAAGACCATCAAGTCCAATCATCTGTCCAACACTTATTATGTCAGCTAATCAATGTCCTGAAATGCCATGTCTACACTATTTTTAACCTCTCCAGGGATGGTGACTCTCCCACCATTTTGGGCAGCCTGGTCCAATGCCTGACCACTCTTCCAGTGAAGAAATTCTACTTAATAACAATGGTGGTAGTAGTAGTAGTGGCAAAACTGCTGTGAAGTGGAAGATGTTGGAAGTGTAGCTTGAGCTGCCCTTCATAGAGTCAGGTGTATTAAGTGAATTATTTGGCAACAAACTCCCCTGAGATCTGTTGTCCTGAATAAATTTCTGAAAGCCCATAATCTAAGAAGCTTGTGGTGATCCTGAGCTGTCTGTGGTCTGTGAGCCTTTTTCTGTGGTGCTGTTGATGAAGGGACAGCTGTGGGTGAAGGGGAGATGCTCTCCCTTGTGCTGTATTAGACATGGTCTCTCTGTTGGACCTAAAGCTTGGAGCAGAATTTCTCTGGATAACACTTCTGTGTTATCCTTCTGTGAGCAGCTGAAGACCTTTAACTGATGTAAATGAAATTCATCTTTTATCCCTAAACATAGAACCTATAATGGTGGTGGAAAAAGACCATGTTTTCTCAGCAGTGCCTGTTGTGCCAGGGTTATTTGACTTCTATGTCTGGGTGTACTGGATACTGTGCTTCTCATGGGGCTTTTGCTGTGTTACAGGGGTATCTTAGAATATGTATAGAAATTGTCCTTCTGTAAGCTGCTCTTCAGCTGTTGGTTCATCAAGCTTCCATAGTTAGAAAATGGATTAGAGAGTGGACCTTTAAACAAGGGTGTTCTGTGAAAGGAAGAAAAATCACCAGCTGCTCACTTGGATATTTCCTTGAATATAAGTGTGTCTTAACAACTGGAGGAGACATCAGTATGTAGTGCTGTGGCCTTACCATCTCTGTGAAGCTAATGACACCACTTGTAGAAAGCACTGGGAGTGATGGGGCAATAGAGGCTAGAAAAGGCTCCTTGGTGTTTGTCCTCATCTCCTTGGTGAGGAGAGGGTTGGTGCTTCAGGATACTCTGTTTAGTAGACTGTATGCTGGGGGCTGGTTGATTGTTTTTCCTTCATGCACTGATTGTTGGATGTTTTTATTTATTTTTTTCATATAGGTCTTGAAGGACTTGGTGACTTTCCTAGGAATGGTTGAGTAACCACATAAGATATACCAGATGCCAAGTAGATTTAAAATTTTAAACACTGTAAAATGTAATATCCTAAAACTAAATTCTTTAAGTTGGTAACACAGTATGGTCAGTGCAGTTGAGAGAAAAAATAGCCCAGAAAAATGTTATTTGAGCTTAGCAACACAGGTATGTGTCTTTTGCAGGACTCTGTGTTGCAAGATCTGAACTGTAGGCTTTTAAGACAACCAGAAGGTTCTTCTGGGGAAAATAGCAGGGATCCCAATGATGTGCTTGAAACAAGAGCTGAGTTGGCAGCTACATTCCATCTGCTCATGCAGGAGGAAACAGACTTGCTAGAGGTGTTTCCCTCTGAGTGGCACAGCAGTATGAAAACCAGAAGTGATACTCTTAAGTAAGCCACTATGGTGCATGTGAATCCTGGTGTTACTACAGCTGCAGAATGGGAGCAGTCAGAAGGGACCTCTGGAGTTCCTGGGTCTGGCCCCATGAAAAGTTAGGGCCACCTTGGAGCGTGGAGTCATCACAGCTTCTCAGTTATGTGCTCTGATCTACAGCTACCATCAAGTGTGGTGCTCTTCTTAGTATTTGGTTGTTGGAGAGAAGGAAAAAAACCCCAGTATCTAATTGGTATGTCAGCTCTGCTTGTGGTTTTGGTGTCCACCTCCAAGAAAAATCCTATTTGGTCTTCCACCTTGCCATGAGATAGCTGTAGATGCTATATCTACCCATAATTTTCTCCTCTTAAATTGGTGGCAGTATTTGACATGTTAAAATTTAAAATAAGGAAAGAAAGGTAAAAAACAGAGGTGTTCTGGGAGATGCCTTCATCCTAGCTGTGCTGGAGAGCCATGGAACTTGGGCACCATAGAATTGTTCAGCAATGTCAACTGATTGAAACCTCTGCAACATTATTTATTGAAAAAACAAGCTGCTGTTGCCCTGTAAAATACTTAATGCCTTTTGTGTGTGGCCAACCAATGAGCTTTGCTACGTGTAGTAATTTTTAGCTGTGAATTCTCTTCCCTTGCCTTGGTCTGGAGTAAGTACAGCACGTAGCAAACAGTAGTGTTAGGGAGGAGTAGCAGCTCCCAGCTTCTGACTGAAATTGCTCAAGCTGTTGCTCAAGTGGTTGTATTTTGAAGTGCTTTGGGGTACATGGCTGAGAAGGGGTGGTACATGGCTGAGAAGGGGCTCCTAAGAGCCGTTTGATCGCCGCCCCGTTTGCAGCACGTGGACTTTCCGACAGGCATCTCGATTGATTCTTCCCCGTTCAGTAATGTGTTCATTACAGTGGTATTTCCTGAGCAGCTGGCCTTGCTTAGCTTTGGAGCTGCAACAGCAGAAGCAAGGAAGGGAATTTTCCAACGCCCCCCCACCCCTTTCCTTTTTCTTTTTCCCCTGTAAGCTAGAGAATTCTGTTAATTTTCTTACCCTGCTGATGAAATGGCATGGAAACCACGTGAAGGAAGGCAGAGGGCAAGAGCAGAAGCGAAGGACAGGGAGGAAATGGCACCTTTTATAGGCCTGGGGAAAGGGCTGGCTTCAGGAATTAGCTTGTCCTTTCAGAGCTAGTCCTCATCAAAATTCATAGATAGAGCTGTGTTTCCTCATGGTCTCAGAGTTAGTGAGCGCTGCTGTTTCAAGCAGATCTTGTGAAGTGGTGCAAGATGAGTCTTCTGTGTTTACACTCTTTGGTAGGTCTTCAGATAATAGTCAGGTTGTCCATTGTGATGCTTCTTACCAGCAACCAGTGTAAAAAATGGTTTACCAGTGGTGTAAAAAATGCTGTGAGGTGGTGTATCCGTAAGGAAGAAGGTGTGCTGCCCTGCTGCATCGAGACAAATCTATAGATGTATGAAGTTCATAGAGTCCTGGAATCTACTGGTTGGAAGGGATATGGATGTATGAAGTTCATAGAGTTCTGGAATCTCCTGGGCTGGAAGGGATCTATAAGGATCATTGGGTCCAACTCCTGGCTCTCCACACAGGGCCAGTCAAGTCAGAGCGTGGGACTGAGCACATGGTTACTGTCAGAAATGTCTTTCTTGAAAGGAAAATGCTCTTCTTCAGGCTTTACTCTTGTGTTTAAGTAGCATCTTTGCCTGTTACTTAGAGACAGGCTGAACACACTGAAATCTGTTGCAAGTGCTGGTATTTAATAGTTTTCCAGCTCACAGAAACTTGTGTTTTGGATGTCTGCCTCCTGCCACCCATCACCTGCTCAAATTTGGGAGGAAATAGTTGAGCCTCTCCAGCTTTTGTCAACTGCTTTCTCCTGTTATTGGTGCCTTCAAGTGTAATAAGGACTTCAGAATTGTCCACTCTTATGTGATGATGCCCACAAAGGTGTGCAGAATCAGTCCCACTGCCTCTTCGAGAGTTGTACTGGGGATGCAGCCAGAGATGCAGCGGGGGTCAGCAGGAAGAGCTGGGGATGCAGCCAGGGATGCAGCCAGAGCACTATCAGCATTTTCTCCATCTGTCAGCAGTCCTTGGTAGAGCAGGACCAGAAGTGTGGTCACAGCATGCTGCTGCTCTCCTAGGATGCCCAGTGGGTGGCCCTGTGTGAGCCAAAGCCTGCCAGAGGTCTCTGGAACACTCTCTTTTTTTATTCCTCCCCATCCTGCTTTAAGCTTCCTGTGCCCGGCATTATTTTTAACGAGCCAACTCTGGCAAACTCCCAGGCCTGTTATTAGCTTGTACATACAAGCAACTGTTATCTGTCACTGGGTTAATTTCTGGTCTCATTCCAGGCTTTCACTCTCCCTGTCCTTTTCCTTGCACCAGACACACGGCAGCGGTTGTGTTCTCCGTGGAGGCTGTGCATGGAGCGTGCAGATACATGTGCAGTGGCCTGAGCAGCCCTGGGTTTGATGGAATCATAGAATGGCTGGAGTTGGAAGGGACTCCCAGAGGTCATCCAGTCCACAACCCCTTGCAAGAGGCAAGGACACCCCCAACTAGATCAGGTTGCTCAGGGCCTCATCCAACCTGGCCTTGAATGTCTCCGGGGATGGGAGAGGTATAACTTCTGCTGCATTGTGTGAGGTGCTGTGGAGACGGAGGGAGGAGGGTGCTGTGGTGAGCAGGAGGAAGGCTCAGTCAGTGCACTAGGCCAAAGGGGTGAGCTGTGAAGCTGCAGGTCACCATGCAGGTGTAACTGCTGGGTAAATGAAGGCTTTGAGCTGGGTAGGCTTGTGGGTTTGCATTGCTCGCTTCACCACCCTGTTTTATGCCCCTGAGTGCCCCTTGGGTCACTCTGTGGCTTTCAGAAAAGTGCCTACCCAAACCCATCATCTCAGTATTTGCTGAACCATCCTGGCTTCTTCCCTCCAGGCCAGCTTGGCAACGCGGCTGCCGCTCGCGCGGATTGCACGGTACAGACCTTAGGGCCTCTTCCCGGAGCCGATCCGTGTGAGGATGGGGCATGGCTGTGCCTGGAGGATACCTGTAGTACCAACACCAGAGCTGAGAGCTGCTCTGCTCTCCTGCTGTAGGTGAGAGCACATGATACTCCCTGTTGTATCCCGTTTCCCAGCTCCCCATTCACGCGCTGTGGCTGTGTCTTGGAGAGATGCTACACGCCCGGTGAGCACTGAGACCTTTGTCACTCAACAGAGATACCCACCAGCTTGTTGGCTGGCAGTAGAGGGCTGGGCCAATTCCAGGTGTCACAGCACATCCCTCTTTCTTACTCTGATGGCTTCAGCCTTATGCTTTTGTAGTAGTAAAAGATGCTGAAGCATCTTGATTCATGGCCTAAGCTTTGTGCAGATGGGGTGACTTCAAGTACTTGACTAGATTGTGCCATTAATGACAGACTGACATGATTCCAGTATCTGTGATAGGAAAGCTTAGCCCTGGTGGCTTCATCGGTGGTGATGTCTCAGGGCTTTTCATGGCTGTCTCTTGTATAAGAAAAGTGTGGCCAGCAGGTTGAGGGAGGTTCTCCTGCCCCTCTGCTCTGCCCTGGTGAGCCCTCATCAGGATTAGTGTGTGGTGCTGGGCTCCCTGGGACAGGAAGGACTGGGAGCTATTGGAGAGGGGACAATAAGGGCTGTAGAAATGCTGAGGGGACCAAATCATCTCTGATGAAGAGAGGCTGAGGGATTTGGGACTTCTTAGCCTGGAGAAGAGAAGCCTGAGGGGGAATCTTATCAATGCTGATAAATCCTTGAGGAGTGGGGTCAGGAGGATGGGTCAGGCTTTGTTCAGTGGTGCCCAGGGACAGGACAAGAGGTGATGGGCACAAACTGGACTAGAGGAAGTTCCACCTCACCCTGCGGAGGAATTTATTTGCTTGGGAGTGTGGCAGAGCCCTGGGCTAGGCTGCCCAGAGAGGTTGGGGAGTCTCCATCTCTGGAGATACTCAAACCCCGTGATGCTGGTCGCTGTCCTGTGCTGCCTACTCAAGAAGATCCTGCTCTGGCAGGGGGTTGGAACCATTTCCCCTTGTTCTATCACTGGCCATCGCTGAGAAGGTGGATGGTCTCTCTGGAGACTATCCAGTCCAGGTTGGCCAGGATGGCCAACCCCCATCAGTCTGGGATTCTGAGATCCTGTAAGTAATTGGGGATGAGCAGTGTCCTGCCCTGGTACTGAGCAGAGTACCAGGGGATAGCTAGCAGGCATCTGGGAACCTTCCTGTTCCATGGGATGCTGAAGCTCCATAACTAGTATGCTAATCTTGCAATCCTGAGTTTGAGGGACTGGAACCATGTATTGATGCTACCTGTCAGGTATTTCAGTGTGCACAAGGGGGATTAAAGGAAGTGTGTGGTAGCTTGTGTTAGAGCACTTGTCTTCTAGAACAAGGAAATAATCCCCAAATGAGGTAAGGAATTTGACACTGTTACTTACCAAGACAAACATGGCTTTTTTATTTACTGACTGTGTATTTAAAATGAGATTGTGCATCCATTGGTTACTGTGAAGTCCCTTCCCCTCCTACTGAGGGAACAGGGTGTGTAAAAGGTAAGAGATCTTCCAGATTGTTGTTGGGAGCTTTGCCTGCTGGTTGCTGAAAGGGCCACTGTGTGTTGGAACAGTCCTTCCAGAGGGTCCTGGCTCATCTTCTGAAGTCCTATCAGGTGCCCAGGGTGCCTCACTGCTGCTCTTCCATCTCTGAGGCTGGCTGTCTTGGGAGATGACAAGAACAGCAAGCTGGTGTCACATAGGTTATATGTGGAATCAAATTAAAGCTACAGGATTCATATTTCTGAAGTTCTTGTGATGGATGGATGGTGCATGTTGGTGTCTTGAATAAAAACTTGGATTACAGTGGAAACTGAATTTTGGGATAATGTGGCAGTTCACTATGGGACTGCCAAGGGTGGTGGTACTTCTTGCTCCTTCCCTGGAGGAGGAAAGCCCAGATCCCTCAGCATTAATACCTCGGGGGCAAGGCCAACTTCTAGCAGCTCTGAGGGTCTCAGGATGATGATGATATATACCATTACTGCCTGCTGCTGCCTCAATTCTAATGTTTTCATATTAATGTCTATAAATATGTAAAGGGGAGTGTCAGGAGGATGGATCCAGGCTCTTCTCAGTGATGGCCAGTGATAGGACAAGGGGAAATGGTTCCAAACTGGAAAACAGAAAGTTCCATCTGAATATAAGGAGGAACTTTTTCCCTGTGAGGGTGACAGAGCCCTGGGACAGGCTGCCCAGAGAGGTTGTAGAGTCTCCTTCTCTGGAGACATTCCAGACCAAGCTGGACATATTCCTGTGTGATCTCCTCTAGATGAACCTGCTTGGGCAGGGGGGTTGGACTGGATGGTCTTTTGAGGTCTTCCAGCTCCTCATATTCTGGGATTCTGTGGTATAAAGCCCCACAGTGATTTGCTTTGGTTTTGTGCACTGGTCTGGTTCCCATACAACTACCTGTGCCACCTTCGCCGGGCAGGTTTACCAGGTGAAGATCTGCCTTGCAGCTCTCAGGACAGGGGTACTGCAGGCTCTTGTGTCTTCCCTTTCACTATTGATGGGGGTGGGGGTGGGCAAAGTTGTTTCTACAGTTGCTTTAATTTTTTTGCCTGCTCTGCTGCTCCAGTTAAGTCTCGTAGCAGTAAAAGGCTGCGACTCCTCTGACCGATGATGTGATCTAAATAAAAAACTTGACTTAAAATGGGAAGATGAATCTTGCAGGCATAATTCCCTGGATTCCTGTTTAAGTGAGAAGATAATTTAGGACTATCCTACTTAATTCAGTGGAAATCTAGCTGTGGCCAGGTATTTTGGTTTGTTTTTAAGCCGAAGAGAAGCAGATGGATAGTCAAAATATATTCATTGTAATGGCTCCAGCCGCTTGAGGGCAGAAATCAGAAAGATAATTTCAGTCATGCAGAAAAAACGGGGACTTTCTGTGGGGGTTTTCTTCCCCTTTTGAAAAAAAAGGGGAGTTGTGCTGTTAAGTAAAATTCAGTGATTGAATCTGCCACACTTGGGCATCAGAAATTACATGCACTTGGGAATATGCCTGAAGCTGCCCGATAAGAGAATTACAAATTAAAAAAAAAACCCCCACCAACCTATCTTTAGCATGTATTGTGGGTAAAGCCAAAATAATTGATTTAACTCCTTTTCCCATTTCCCCTGCACTCATACCTTTGTCTCATACCCATTAATTAATGATTTTATTATTTTATTTATACTGTTAGATAACATATTCTCATGAAGCACGAGCCTTTTAGTCTATGCAGTGCATAAACACCCGTAATTTATATGAAAGGAAGTACTGAAGCCTGCACTTAATTAAAAGGAGAATTTGAAAGCACCCCGAGTTGTTCTCTGCACTGCCTGGAGGTGTCTTGAAGTCTTGGGGGTTTGCTGCATCCTCACACCTCCTTAAACACCGACGTGCAAACGTGTTTCTCTCTCTCCTGCTGCGACACCGATGATTGAGTTGTGTTTTTACTGTGCATCCCATCACCCTTATTCCCTGTTCCTGCTCAGCATCCCATGGTTTATAGGACAGGGATGTGATCTCATGGACAGTGAGGTCATTGTGATGGCAAACGCTGACTCCTCGCGGGTAGCTCCTACTCTCTGCATTGTTGGGAGATGTCTCCTGGCTTTGTCTTGGCGGAGAATCGCCTCCAGTGAGTTCAGGCCTGTCGTAGTGACAGAAGAGCACAGCTCAGTGCCTTAATGTAAACCCCGTGGCTGGAGAGAGCCCTTGAGTTTGGCCTCCGTGTTGCCTGTGCCCTCCAGCACAATGTGCATCTCGGCCAGATGCCTTCTCTTGTCTCCTCGTTGAACGCTGATCCGTAGTGACAAACAGCGGATGGAGTGCAGGGTCTCCAGAAGAGAAACGTGAAGTCGCATCTGCATTAGTGCAAGAATTGTTCAGGTGACCCAATTTCCTCTTCCACAATCAGTTTGGTGAAGGAGCAGCTACCTGGAATGATACCATGTGTCTAGAGTTTAACTGTCAGAGTGCAAAGCCACTAAGTTTGGGTCTGCTTTGCCTCAGAATAAACGAGAGCAGCGAGGACTTGAATGACCTGCAGTTGTCCAATAAGAAGCAAGGAATAGGCATATTAATCAGGCACTGTCACAAGGGTTGTGCACCCCTAAAGCTGTCAGAGAAACAGGCTGACCTGTCCCGGCTGTCTCAGGGCTGATACTTTAATGCTGGAGTGCTACAAATGTATAGGAGCCATATGTTTCTCCTTCCCTGGGCTTTTATGTTTGAACCGCGATTGTGTTGAATCTGCTGGCAGGATGTAAAATCCTTGTATGGAGCTAATAATAAGGAATTTAAGAATTATTTAAGTGTCTTACTGCAAAGAGTTCTTGGGAAAAGAGACACAGTAAAACCTATTTTATGTCTACTTTTAACAGTTTAAGAATTTGTTGCTTTGTAAAGTCAGTACCAGTGACGTTGAGTGGCTGCAGTGGGCTTCCCAGCAGTTGGAGAGTAGTAAGGTGTCTCCTCCCAGCGTGGTCACCTCCACAGTTGTTCGTGTTGATCAGTTGCTGACCTGGTCAGCAGTGATGTAGAACTCAACTCAGAGTGTAAGTCACATTGGGAAGCAGCAAATGGTGTATTCATGGGGCTCCATGAATACACCATTTTCAACCAATAGAGTTTTCACTCTTTTTTTTAATTATTATTTTATATATGGTTGGATAATTTGAGGCTTCCTTTAGGGCTGTGCAGGGTCTCGCTACAGGCACAGCTGGTATTGCAGCACTGTGGTCTTAAAGCGAAGCAGGCTCTGCAGGGCAGAAGTCTGTGTGAAGGTTGCTCAGAGCATTTTAATGATGTGTTTAAGACATCTGTGTCTTACTACGTTGGTTAAAATCAACAATTTGCTTTTGTTGCTGGAAACTGGGAGACTAAATGATGGGAAAGTGCTTCTCACTTGCTGGCAGCGTTGTGAGATGAGCCAGTGTGGTGTGTGAAAAATGAAAATGTTGTATGCCATGTGTGTGAACGGCTTTGTTGCCTCTAGAGAGGCACTGGGTTTTGGTTTGGTTGTTGGTGAAGATCTTCAGAGTAGTGTAAATAGGCTTGACCTTGGCAGTAGGTAGATAGCCTGACCTCAAGCAGAGAGAGTTGGGATTGTTTAGCCTGGAGAAGAGAAGGCTCTGAGATGATCTTATAGAGTCCTTCCTGTCCCTGAAGGGGCTACAAGAAAGCTGGGGAGGGACTTTTTAGAAGGACATGGGGTGATAGAACACAAGGGGGGATGGTTTCTAATAAGATTTAGATTGGATACTGGGAAGAAATTCTTCCCTCTGAGTGTGGTGAGGCCCTGGCAGAGGTTGCCCAGGGAAGTGATAGATGATGATGCCTCCTTCCTGGAGGTGTTCAAGGCCAGTTTGGATGGGACTTTGGGCATCCTGGTCTGGTGAAGGTGTCCCTGCCCATGGCAGGGGGTTGGAGCTTGATGATCTTTGAGGTTCTTTCCAACCCAAACCATTCCATGATACTATGATAGGAAATGGCCAGTGTGACCCTTCAATGATGATATCAAAAGGGCATCTATGCAGTACTGCTTTTCCATGTGAATATGTTGGAGGGAAGATAAAATCTTGTCAGTGCCCAGTGTTTTGGAGACATTTCCTCTGCTTGTCAGGGGCTAGTACAGCATTTCTTGAGTGAGGAGGGATACCAACTGTGGAGTCATCAGGTCCTCTTGGTGCATCCCTGTATTTACTGTGCCTGTCCGTGATTTCCCCTGTGCACACAGTGAAAGGTAGCGGGGAGCTGTGTCCAAGGGCCCTTCAGGACACACAGCATAAGGCTTTAAGCCAAATGAGTTGTTGAGGTTGGCTGCTGTGGCTTCTGGCTGCTCTCGTCACACAGCCCAAGGGACTTCTGCTGTTCTGGGACCGGATCCCTGCTAATTGCATGGCGGGAGGAGGAGTAGGACAGGAGGGAATGCGCTGTTGCTGCTCAGGTCACCTGGAGCTCAGCCCAGCTGGGGTGGGTGCAGCGGGCTAGGGGTAGGAACCCTTGAGTTAAGGCATTGCACAGGGCCTCTCTGGTAATTCTGGAGCTCTTAGAATATTAAAAAAAAAAGAAATCCCCTCACCCTGTGAATTATTGCTCTGAGGTAGCTGATACTGTATGGTGGACAGAGCCTTTAAAGCTGGAGGGGAAGAGAGGTGGAAGGCCCTGCAGATGATGGTCTCTGAGCTCTGCAGATGATGGTCTCTGTGCTGCAGGTAGTCACAGACACAGAACTGTAGGGGTTGGAAGGGACCTCCAGAGATCATTGAGTCCAACCCCCTGCCAAAGCAGGTTCCCTAGAGCAGGTCACACAGGTCGGTGTCCAGATGGGTCTGGAATGTCTCAAGAGAAGGAGACTCCACAGCCTCTCTGGGCAGCCTGTCCCAGGGCTCCATCACCCTCACCGTGAAGAAGTTCTTCCTCACATCGGTGCAGAACCTCCTGTGGTCCAACCTGTGACCATTGCCTACAACCTGCCTTACAAGAAGTCGCAGGGCAGTGAGTCTCGATGAGTACTCAGCTAAAGCAGCAGAGCCATCTCCAGCTGTGATGCGCTACTACCTGCAGAAGGGCCGTTGCAGCATCCCGACCTTACGCCCCCCGTAAATTCCCCCAGCCTGGAGCCTGAGGACCGCAGCCCGGGCAGCCGCCCGGCGGGGAGGAGAGGGGGCGGGATGCTGCGGAGAGGGTTGAAGGAATGCGCTTCAAGTGGCCCTTCCGAAGGGGTCTGTCATCCCGGGAGGACGAGAAATGGCTGGCTCCGGGCCGGGGGAGCAGCCCGCTTCCCTGGAGCAGCGTGCAGGAAAGCGCGGCCCGGATCGGGATGGGGATGGGCCGGGGCTGGGGGTGCTGCTCTGCCGGGGGGAGCTGGGGGCAGCACTGAGTAACGGCCCCGTCTCCCTCAGGGTGTGACTGCACGGCCCCTTACACCCACTTGTAGTAACGTGTGAGCCCCCTTCTATATTCATACTGTATTATTTATGTGGCTTTAATTAGAAATACATCTTGATAATGGCCTTTCAAGTGTCAGAGATGTGAGAAATCTGCTGCTGTGGCAGTGATGAGGAGTTTGATGGGAACTGGTAACTTCTCAAGGTGCTCAGGTGTGAGCTCACATCAGGTGGTTCCTACAGGGCTTTTCCTCCAGGGCTGCGTTTGCAGCTCGTCTTGCCACAGACACGTGTGCAAGTCTGTTCTGCGATGAATGGAGCAAAGACTAATAGTAAATGTTAATTACTCAGTGTTACAGGCAGTGGTGTCTCTCCTATCTGGAGATGTGAGTTAAATCAGCAGCCCATCCCAGTCCAACCAGTGTGCGTGTTGCAGGGTCCCCGTGTCATCACAAAGCTCTTGTGTCGAAGAGCTGCAGCCCAGAGGGTCCTTTTATTCTTGGGTCATCTGGTGTGAGAATGCCACCTCCCACCCAGAGATACTCCTGCCAGCACATCCCACCCAGCTCTGCCTGCCACTGTCCCATGCTCTGGAACCGAGGTGCTTGTCTGGGGAGCACCCAAGGAGCTTTGCTTCAGTCTGATTTTCTTTTTATTTTTTTAAACCAACCTGGGTGGTGGGAGTTCCCTTGACAGCTTTGGGCTTTGCTTCAGAGTTACATTTTCACTTCTTGATGTTTTTATTGGTTTTGAACCTCACTGGCATAATAGATGTGTGGATGCAGACTTGGAAGGGAAGTATGAGGTGGTTGAAGGGAGTATTTTGAAGCTTGACATTTAAAAGCACATTATGCATGGGGCCTAGAAACCTTACTCCTAATATCATTTATTCTGTCTGCCATCACAGCTCGCTAATGACTTTGTTTGATGTGGCCTTGGTTTGTTGATACTGGCTGATTCCTGATCTGGACCACTTGCTTATTGGTGAGCATGAGTAGAGCGTGTCCTACCCTCATCCAGCTCAGCACATGAGCCAGATTCTGGTGAAACCATGGTTGTGAGGGATGTGGTAGGTCAGATTTTTGCATGTGATGTGGTTGTTCAGATGTGCCAAGTCTCAGGGGTACCAAATGTGTTTTAAGGACTAGCTTGGTTGTCACAGATTAAAAATAAACCAATTCTGGGCAGTTTTTGCTTTTCATTATTAAGGAGGAGAGAAGTTTGGAGACCAGCGTAGGTGAGAGGTGTCTGGGGGTCCTGATGGACAGAAAGATGACCATGACCAGCAATGTGCCTGCGTGGCCAAGAAGGCCAATGCCATCCTGGGATGTATTAGAAGGAAGGTGGCTAGTAGATCAAGAGAGGTCCTTCTCCCCTCTCTGCTCTGCCCTGGTGAGACCGCACCTGGAGTATTGTGTCCAGTT
>VXBZ01000539.1:42327-70573 GCA_013399135.1 Heliornis fulica
CCCTCTTCGGCAGCCCCCACGGGCGCTCCCCGCGCAGCAGCTTCTCCAGGTCCAGGGCTTATTTTAGCAGCCTCCGGAGAGCCACCGTGGACATGCAGTCCAGCTCCGAGAGCATCAACGGGTCCCCCCACAAAGGTGCCTTCCCTTGTCTTATCTTGAAGGGGTGGGGAGGGTGGGATTTGCTTCGAAGACCCGAATCCGTGGGGTAAAGTGGCCTTGACGTGTGAGATGCTGCGCTGGTGGCGTGTGTGGCCCCACGCAGTAGCGTGTGCTAGTGCTTTCTTCTCAGGTGCATCGCCCAGCAGCGGCTCTGTTGGAGGCGGGTCGGGCTGTGTGTCTCCTGAACCGAAATCCCCTCTCCTGCTTGATGGAGTGTGCTTTCTAGGACAGCGGAGGGGGGCAGGTGTAGTTTGTTTTAATTATGGAGTGGGAGCTCAGCTCCAGTGCTGCTGTATGTAGGTCACTGGGTGGCCCAGTGCTGCGCGGCGCTGGGACTTTCCACTTTGGGAAGGACTTCTTAATCCTGAAGGTGGGTTGCAGTGGTCAGAAATACACCTGCTTGCTTTGGAGAGGTGAATACTGGCTTAAACCTGTTGTAAATCCTAAACCTCATCTGTCAGAAAAGAGCTTAAACTTGAGTTTGATATCTTTGAAAAACTCAGAAGATGTGGCCCTTCAATTATTTTATGTAGTTGTGTCTATATCTTTTAAATAGCCAAAGCGTGGCTGATGCTGGGTGGAAATCAGGTTGGGAACTCTGGGGTTCATGGGCAACCTAGTCTACAAGAACAACTCAAAGGTTGGCAGTGTGGAAGTCAAGAGCTGACAAGCTGCTCTCCTGGAGCAGCTAAAGGATCCCTATCCTTGGCTGGGACGCGTCAAACCAGAAATGCTGGTTGCAGAGCTGCCCTGTGAGGTGGCTTGCTGTTCTGTGCACCACATCTGTAGTAGGTATCTCTGATGAAACATTTAACTAGTAGTTACAGTAGCCTTTGAGTGCTTATCGAAGTGGTAAGTGATGTCTGCAAGATTTCACCTTTATAAAAGTATGTTTCAGCTTTATGTAAGATGCAGGTGCAGCGGAGGATGCTGTAGGTCTGGGCACGGGTGGTTCGTGCCCAGGAAGCAGCAATAGCAGGAGATGCTTCTCGGTGCTGTCAGCTCGTTGCTACCAGTCCAGAAACCCCACTGTAAGTGGAGTATTCCTGGAGTTTGAGGCACGAGGAGCAAAGCCAAAGATTTAGACCTAGTAACTGCGAAGTGCAGTATTTTTATTGACGTAGAGGCCTTCATGTGGGCTTCTAGTAATCTTGACGGAAATTGTGGTCTGACCTTGGTTAAAGTTTGAGGTAACCACAACAGAGAGTTATTTCATACAACTGTTTATGCCTGTCCTGTGCCAATACGCTTACGCTGTTACTCCATGTTAACAGCATACAGCCATATACTGGGAGCACAGTCCTTCCAGCCCCGGCAAAGTTGAAGATTTTTAGTTAATTAGTAACTATGACCACTCAGCATTAAGATCTTCAGAGAGGTTTTTCTTGTACCAGGTGTATCTGGTGACTGTAAGCTTCGAGGCTGCCTCTTTTCCAGAAGATGCGTGGTGGGACCGGTGATGTAGTTGCAGGTTGGTAGCGGTGTTGGTGTTGCTGATGTGTGTTTTGGGTTAGCAGGTCTGGTGGGCTCTGCTACTTCTCCAGGAAAAAAGGAGAGTTACAGCTCTTGCCATCAGGGGGAAAAACAAAGTCTGTGCGTGGTGTCAGCTGTTGCTTGTTGGTGTTCTCCAGAAAATGTGAATTTGAACTCATGTGTCCTTAATGATTTCTTAGGGAGAAAAGCTTCATGAGATGTTACTGTTAACATGCCAGTTCTTAACATCACAGGGTTGGAACTAGCTGCTGTGCAGTCAGGACTTGTGCATTTTGCTTCACTGTATTTTACTGTTTTATTTAGTAATAATGTTCTACTCTTGACAACCCTGCACCTAGATTTTAGGGTGATGCTGGGGAGACAGGTAGAAGCTTGATTTGTACCCTGTGGTGCTTCATTTGTTTTGCTGGTGGTTTTCCTCTCTCTGTAACCAGTTGCAAAAAGGGGTTTTGTTACGTTTTGTTACACTTCCCTTGTGCCGTTGGTTCTCTTCACTGAGAGTTACCTGACTTTGTATTTTTTATAGGAGGCCTGCCTGAGGTCTGCAGGCAAACCCTGGGTTTTAAAAACTCTGGTCATGGCAGTTCCAACTTCAGATAATCACCCGGATAGTGCAACACAGAAATACGGCCTGGCCGAGGTAATTAGGAACAGGCGTTCGAGGAGGATTATCACCCAGATACACACACACACATAACTGTCTTGGTCAGGTTTTATATGTATTTATTTTGCAACATGTGTATGTATTAACTTGACCAGTTGTAGGGTTTGTGTGTGTATATATATATTCTCTGTATAACAGTCACAGTGAGGTAATTGAAACAGGCTGAAGTTACAGAACTTTGAAAGTGACTGAATCTGTTGGTCATCTGCATTTTTGATGTTACCAACTTCTATGCTGTGAAATAGGTATAGATTTATTCTATTTTCTGTATTTTCCATGTGAGAGGGTGTGGCCAGCAAACCCTCTGCAGTCATCACACATTTCCCTTCTCTGTTTGCAAACCCCAGTTTCCCTGGCACCCTTGTGTGCAAGCACCAATTCCCGAAGTTTCTGTGAGCAGCAGGGGGACAGGGATGCAAATACCCACTGCAGTTTCAAGTCACTTGAGTGTTGATTAGAAAATCTGGGCCCCTCAGTTCCAGAAGGACATAGAACTCCTTGAGAGAGTCCAGTGCAGGGCCACCAAGATGATGGAGTGGAACATCTTCCTGATGAGGACAGGCTGAGAGAGCTGGTTCTCTGTAGCTTAGAGGAGACTGAGACTCATTAATGTCTATAAATATATTAAGGGTGAGTGTTAGGAGGGTGGATCCAGGCTCTTCTCAGTGATGGCCAGTGATAGAACAAGGGGAAATGGTTCCAAGCTGGAACATAGAAAGTTCCATCTTAATGTAAGGAGGAACTTTTTCCCTGTGAGAGTGATGGATCACTGGGACAGGCTGCCCAGAGAGGTTGTGGAGTCTCCTTCTCTGGAGACATTCAAGACCAATTCCGAACTCATTCCTATGTGATCTCCTCTAGATGATCCTGCTCGTGCAGGGGGGTTGGATTGGATGGTCATTTCCAGCTCCTAATATTCTGTGATTCTGTGATTAAATTTCTTCCTACAAGTTACCTTTGGAAGGGAGAAGAGCAGAAGGTGCTGGTACAGCTGCTATTCTAATGCTGGGTTATTTTTCCATCTAAATATTAAATTACTAGTTTGGGGGTTCACTTGTCCCTGATTTTAATAGTTTTATGTCACAGAAGTCAACCTGTACATTAATTTCTTTGTAGCAAGGAACATTCCTGTATGTATTCACCGCCACTACCCCAAAGGAAAAAAAAAAAGGAGTTCAAAGAGGAGAAGCTATTTTTACCTTAAAACTATTCAGGGCTATTTTTACCTTAAAACTATTCAGGGGAACTTGTCAAGGGAAATGTGGTTCCTCGTGTAAACTGTTCTCCCCCTTGATGTCTTCGTGATGCTTTCCTAAGGAGAGGAACTCTTGCTGCTCCAGAGGAGGAGGAGGATGGCTCTGGGGTAGTGGGTTTTTAAAATAGCACTTGCTTTTCCAGTGGTTCTTGCTTTTGTTTGGAGATAACTCTGTTTGAATAACCCCTCTTGAGGATTTATTAAGCAGATCTGTGAATCTGCTCAAAAGGAGTATCATTATAGTACCCTAAACTGCTCTTCTGAGGCTTTTCCCCCCTGAGGGTTTAGAGGAGTTAGTTTTAAGCTCTTATCTCAACTTCTCTAAAGTATGTAGTCATGGGAAGTAGAGGATAGCTGACAAGTCATCTCTGTTGGAGGTCTCCAGGCTTTTCTTGCAAAGCTTGACTTGAGGTAATTCTTACTACATCTGTGCCATCTCTCGTTTGCCGTCCTGGCGCGGTGGCAACTCTTGGGTGCCGCTGGCGTTTCCAGCAGCACCATCCCCCTTGGCTCCCTGTGTGCTCATGGGAGTGAGCAGGCAAGGCATTGGGAGCACGTGGGATTTGGGCGACGGCATGTGGGATGTACACGGATTAGAACCGGTTCCACGTGGTTCCCAGTCTCACAACTGCGGGGTTCTGGTGCCAGCGCTGGGTGATCCCACTGTGTGTCAGGTTAAAAGTCTTCTCAAGACTTGTTGTAGCTGTCTTGGTCATTGTGGGTGAGTGTTGGCTAGGCATTGTTCTGAAAATAAAACCCAGCAGAGAAATCGATTGCAGTAGGGGTTAAGTATTGTCAAGCATTGCCTAAGAGGGTTTTTTTATTATTGTTATTTATTGGGGAGGTCTTGTGTCAAGCAAAATGAGTGCCAGCTGCACTGATACAGCCAGATGATTAAGATCTGAACTGGTATTAAGGTCACTGGCTGAACTGGAGAATGAGATGGATTAATGTTTACACAATATTGAAGTGTGTGCCAGATGTTAGCGGCCACGGCCTTTGTTTCTCTGTTAAAACTGGAAAGAAATGGGGTATTTCAGTATTGCTCTGTGTTAGTGACAGCTAAACAGTGGTAATGGGTAACTTCCTCGGGACACCTCCCCGAGTGCTTCGGTAAAAGCGGTGTGCAGGCATCCGTCTCCATTCCCAGCCAGGCCAAGCTCTGTCAATCACATTAGCATCGTTCTTGTTTTGCTGGAGATCTGCCTCTTGCCTGGTTTGCTGCTGGAGGTAAAGGTGTTGTGTTGGTCTAACAAAGCATCATGTAGATGACCAAAATTTGCCCAAGGGAAAGAAACATTGAAAATGTGATTATTCCCGTTCCTTTCCTCCTGGTTACTTGCCCTGAATATGAGGGTGCTCAGCGTGACAAGGAGGATATGGTTACTCCATGAGAGTTCCCTAACCCTAGAGAGTCTGGAGTTAATGTGGAGCATTGGGTTTTTCCAGAAGAAGAGTAGCATGTGAGCTCTTTTCTGAGGCCAAGTAAGGATTTGAGTCACTTGTAGCTACTGCAAATCATAGAATCACAGAATGATTAGAGTTGGAAGGGACTCCCAGAGGTCATCTAGTCCAACCCCCTGCAAGAAGCAGGGACACCCCCCAACTAGATCAGCTTGCTCAGGGCCTCATCCAACCTGGCCTTGAACGTCTCCAGGGATCCAGGGGCATCCACCACCTCTCTGGGCAACCTGTTCCAGTGCTCCACCACTCTCACAGTAAAGAATTTTTTTCTAATATCCAATCTAAATCTCCCTCCCTCTATTTTAAAACCATCACCCCTTGTCCTGTCACAACAGGCCCTACTGAACAGCCTCTCCCCATCTTTCTTGTAGGCCCCCTTGAGGTACTTGAAGAAATAGAGGAGGACTTCAAACTTGGGCGCCACAACCACTAGAATAGACTTGTAGAACAGAACCTCCTGAGTTGGAAGGACCTGTAAGGGTCATGGAGCCCATCTCTTGGCTCCCCACAGGGCCAGCCAAGTCAGAGCGTGGGACTGGGCACAACCATCCTTTACTGGGTGTAATGGTCATTTCTCATGGGACAGTGGAATCGCTGGGACCAGATGCTGAACCTTTACTCTCTTCAGCAGTTAAGCAGCCATAATTGCTCCCTTTGACAAAACCTGGTTTCAGAGCAGCGCTCTCAGGTTGGGGTCTCGAGTTCCTGGATCAGGAGTCGCTCCAGCGTGTTTTGAGTGGACACTTTGGTTCTTTCTGTGCAGCAAAGCCGATTTTGACACCGTGCTGATGGCCACTGATAGTGTAACACCAACGTATCCAGTTGCCAGAGGGTTTGTGTAAGACAATAGCTGCAAGAGCGTGTAACTGTTGTTTCCCTTGGCACAGTTCAAACCTTAGAAATAGAGATCTGGAAAGCGGGAAGCTCACGGGGTTAAAAAAAGTCATTAATGCAGAGGGTTAATGTAATAGTGTTGCTTTTGATAATTGGTGTTAGGATTTCCCCTAGGCAACTGCAGCAAACACACGGCGAAAGGCGGTTTCTGCCAAAAAATACAGAATGGGCTTTTTCATGTGCGAGGAACAAGAAATGTCAGTGGGTTGAGCTGGAGAAACGTGTGTTCTGGGGTGGGGGGTAGCACCCAATATAAAGCTATTCTATTGGTGGAAGTGTCAGATAGGAGAGCTGATGATTTTGATGTTTCAGGCTGGTGGTTAATGACAGTGTTTGACAAATACTTGTGCTGTATTGCCTAAACAGTGCCAAATGTTTTCCTACAGCGAAACAAGCGACAAATGCCATCAGGATAATAAGCATCCAGTGCAACTCTGGCTTCCTGCAGTTTATTTTTTATTTATTTATTTTAAAACTGATCCTGGGAGACATTAGTAAACCTGAAAGCCTGATCATTTATTGGGGTTTTCTTTGGGGATAAGGAGGCAAGCAAGGCGTGGAGACCTGGGACCGATGTGGGGGTGGCTTCTACTTGGGTTAATGGTCTCAAAAATCTTAATTGGTGTCATCAGAAGGAATATTTGGGACTTGGGTTCAGGTTTTCTGTATGGTTTGGGCTTCCTTGGAGGTTGCACAGGCGATGATGTAAAGGTCACTTGTCTGAGTAAATGTCTGAGTGTATTAAGCCATCGCGGGAAGGGCTTCATGGGGAACCCCCGTAGGGTCTGGCCGTAATGTCAGATCCAGGGGTGGTGATTTATGAGGTGGGCACATCTGGGTTTCCTGGCTGCAAATATTCCACCTGGGTGGCATAGGGAGTTATCTCCTGTTGATATGGGAAACCTCACGTGTGAATTACCAGAGACCTGTGATTTATATCTTAATTTTCACTCATTTATAGAGAGAAGTATTAATTTAAACAGCAACATTCAGCAGGGTCAGTTCTAGCTGCATCAAACAACTTTTATTTTGGGATGAATTGATGATGCATCTCACCTCCTGAGCTTGGTGGGTTTAATTGCTGCCTCAGAGGTCCTTGGAGAGATCCTAGGCAGCAGATCACTCCTCCTGGGAAGTGGTAGGTGCTGGTGCTTGTATCTTCTGTACCAAAGCAGCACAAATGCTGTGCTGGCTGCTGCCAGCTCCTGGCACTTGCAGTTATTTATAATAACTCTTGTGTTTGGGTGTGTGTGTGTGTATCAGTCAGCTTCTCCAGCTGGGTTGATAGAGAATCTGGATTCCTGAGATCACTGGGTTTACTTGTGTTTGACTTGACACACGTGGATTTTGAGAAGAGAGTCTGTAGCACCAATGTGGGGTTTTATTGACTTACTCCTGTCCAAAGAGCCACTTGCTGGTAATGTTAAGTGTAAGGGAAAGTGTTTTTTAAAAGTAGGTGCTAAATCACTTGGTGATGTTGTAAGGACATAGAACTCCTTGAGAGAGTCCAGCACAGGGCCACCAAGATGGAGTGGAGCATCTTCCTTCTGAGGACAGGCTGAGGGAGCTGGGTCTCTTTAGCTTGGAGGGAGAGGAGACTGTGGGGTGACCTCATTAACATTTATCAATATGTAAAGGGTGAGTATCCAGAAGACAGAGCCGGGTTCTTCTCAGTGATGGCCNGAAGCAAACTCTTGTTCTCCATCCAGAATGCCCAGGTGAGAGACAAACCCATCTGGGTCAGTTCTCAATTTTGCTGTGATGGGACAGTGGGTTCTTCTGCCTGTTTCTTGATTTGGTGTGACTCCACATGCTGGACAGTGAAAAACTGTCCAGCATGTGGAGTCACACATTGGAAAATGAATGCTTCCCCCATGGAAAATGTTACTCAGGCTCAAACTTTCTGATTGCAGTCAATTTGGAGCTAGAGCAATCAACTGCTTTTATTCTCAAGTGGGTATGATCTTGTGTGTTGGCCAGGGATCTATGATACACTTCAGAACATGTGGAAGCAGATGTTAGTGGTGGCCCATAGCGTGTGTAGAGAGAGCTATGAGTATGAGCTCTTCCATAGGCAAACTTTTCTTGAGGTATTCATAAAGCTTCTAGTCCCTGAATCTTTGTATTTCCACCTTTATGAAGTTGTACAGAGGGGTTGATGGTTTGGTAACCATGAGTGAGTAGTGCATTGTCTAAAAACCCAACCTCAGCTGTTGAATGGCTGCTGCTGCTGCTTTGTAATGGGGATTGCTCTTCGCTAGGGGAAGCTTTTGCTGAAGACCAAGGCAGTCCTTATTTAGGAGATGTTCAGGAGGTCTGACAGCATTTGGTCTCCAAGTGTGACTGGAAATGTGTTGAGGTGGCCCAGCTCCACTGCTGTTGTTAGAAGTGCAGCTGCTCTGCTGCTCTTGGGGTTTATTGTGTTCCCTATGGTGGGCAGCAGAGTTAATCCTTCCCACCACAGTTTGTACCATGGGCAAAGGGCTGGTGGCCTCTGTCACTGCAGGTGAGACACGAGTCAGATGCTGTGGTGCTGTTCCCCTGTCTAACAGACTCTGTGTTTGGTCCATAGTTGGACACCCAGAGTCCTGTTTCTCCTCTGAGATAACCCAGGCAAGTCTGTTCCCAAGTGAAATCTTTGGGTTTGGTCCCAAGCTGGTAGTTCATGTGCTTCCTGCAGAGAAGTAACAGCCATGAGTTAGTTATTTTTTATCATAACAGGGTTCAGTGCCTTCAGGGGGTTCAGTGGCTTCAGTGTCAGCTGCGAGTTCCCTGGTAACAAGTGTCCTCCCTTGTTAAATTTCTCAAGCAAAAGCTCATTTTAATGAAACAAGGTTAATTTATGGCCTCCAAAGAACATGTTATTTTTTTTTCATTTCGTCCTGTTGACAGTGAAGTTCCTCAGATGGGCAGTGTTGTGTTGGGCAGGCTTGTGAGAGTCAGGAGCTGAGGCTGTTCTCAGAGGTGACCTTGGCTTCCAGAAACCCAACTCAATAACATATCTCCTTGTTTGGGGTTCTGGTGAGGGAGCAGAAGTTAGGACACATGAGTTAGTTTTCCACATGTGTGGAAATTGTGTGTGCAGGCAAGTTGTGTGTGTAGAGAGCTGTCTGGCAGCAGACCAGCACAGGCTCTTCTTGCTGTTTGACCCATGGGACTTCCTTCTTGGTGCCATACATGGCTCTGGTGACCCAAGGTGCTGTTGGCCCATGGCTCTCCAGGCATTAGCTAAATGCTATTTGATGTGAGAGGTTCTGTGTGAAATAACCTTTATTCCTGTGTTTGGTTTTGACCTCTTAAATATACATGAGTGTAATTTCTGTCTGAGAAATTGTGAGGTGTTTTGGGGACAGTTGTGGAGTCAGTGCTTCATGCAGGGTTGGGATTGGACACGATGAGGTTGCTGTGAGTGAGGGTAACAGGGGTGAACTTAGGTGGGAAGGGGCCCGCAGGGAGGGGACACGGAGCTCTCTGAAGAAAGCCTCAACACTCCCTTGAGATAGCTGTGGAGCTCTCTGGGTGTCTCCCAGTGAATTTACTGTGAGGGTGATGGCTTGTGAAGGGGGTTGGGTGGGATCAGAGAAGCACAGTCTGTGCTTGGCGCGCTGGTGGTGGTGTGTGAGCAGAATCTGTTGCTCCTGTGTGTCCGTACCATGGGCACGGCCCCACTGTGAGTGTTTGGGAACCCTTCCCTTTTCCTGCTTATCTCCTGGCCTTGTCAGCATAAGGGTGGGGAGCCAATAGCAAGACCAGGGCCTTGGTGTGCCTTGCCTTGAGATTTAAGTGTTCCCAAGGTCATTGCCACCTGCCTTCCGACTTGCACTGCTCGTGCAGCTGGGCTCCAGCCCTTTGAACCCACTGTAACCTGAAGCAGGGAGGAGATTTGATGGCAAGCAGGAGCTGGTGGCCACAGGGCCTTGTGGTCATCTGAAGGCTTGGTGGTACTCCAGCTGCCATCTTCCTCCGGTGAACAGAACAGAACATAGAATCATAGAGTAATTAGGGTTAAAAGCGACTCCCAGAGGTCATCCAGTCCAACCCCCCTGCAAGAAGCAGGGACACCCCCAACTAGATCACGTTGCTCAGGGCCTCATCCAACCTGGCCTTGAACGTCTCCAGGGATGGGGCATCCACCACCTCCCTGGGCAACCTGTTCCACCACTCTTACTGATAGAGGGGAAGAACTTCCTCTGAGAAGAGGATGAGGGCGTGCTGGCTGCCGTTGGTGCTGTGTGGCTGTGGAGTCAGTACTTGGTGAATGTTTAGATGTTAGCTGGCTGTTTGGTTTAGATGGTGGAGGCCCTGGGAGGACGTGGTTCTGGCTCTGAGGTGGTTGTGTCGTGTTGCCTTGTGCTCGGTTCCGTGCAGTTGTGCTGTTATTCGCCGAGTCGCGCCTTAGCGGGTGGGTTTGGTGAGGTGCTGGGCTGCTTCTCCTCGTGTCTTCCTAGCACATACGGAGGAGAGAAGGCCTGTGGCTGGCGTGGCACCTGTCCCACACCTGACTCTACCCAGTAGCCACCAGCAATTCCCAGCACCAGCCCTGAGCCCAGGTTGGGAGCCCTGGGGCCGGTGGCAAGGGACAGCCGGAGCCCTGCTCTGGCCTTCAAGCGAAAGCACTTCCCCAAAAGGACTTGGCTTCAGCTGAGCCTAAATGAGAATAAAGATGTCTTTTCTCCAGTTCCCTCACCTGTGGAGGAGCAGTCTATGACCTGAAGGGCCCTACTCATTCTTGCAGCTAACAAGCAGTAACAAATCATCTCATTTAAGGGCAGTGAGGGTCAGAGTACAGGTCTGGTTCTGTTGTTGAGCTGTAGACATGTCTTTTGGAACCTGTCATCTTTTGAATGGATGCTTCTTGGCATGCACAGATGATGCTTCAGTAGATGCTTCTTGCATTTGAGGCCTTCCCCATCCAGGTCCTCGTGGGTACGTGAGCAGGACACCAGTACCACCCTTGATTTTTTTTTATTTAATTTTTTCCCCCAGAAACTTCCATGTAAATCTCAGCCAGAGTCACGCCAGTACTTTTATTGTCTGTTTTCCTTTTTTTCAGGAAGGGAAACTTGCTGCTGGTTGGATTTTACAGGGCTGTCAGTGGGCAGTTTCCATTTACTGCATTTCAGGCTGTTCCTGGTTTGGGTGCAGGGAAATAGAAATGCTTGATGAAATTATTATTATTTTTAAGTTCTGCATTAAGGCTGAAGGCCTGCAAGGAATTCCTTGCAGGCCTTCAGACTTAAAGGATGGAAAGAACTAACAGGCCTAAAGCCTGTTAGTTCTTTCCATTTGCCCTTTCCTTCTGCTCCCTTGCCACAGAAACCCATTTGCAGCCCACCTCCTCAGCTTGGCTATTCACCCCTCATGGTGGGAGGAAGATGATATGATATGAGTCATATCTGAGCCAGGTGCTATGACTGTCTGACTTCCAACATCTGCCTGGGCTCCATCCAACCCTTGGAACATCTGCTGTGGTGGCTACTTGTGGGAGCATCTGGGAAGTAGGACTTTCCTGGGATTAGTGTGGTAGGGGAAACGGAAACCTGCACTTAAACTAAGAGATTCCGGAATGAAGTGGGATTTAGTCACTGTGTTAATTGCAGTTTTACTCTAGATAACTGTTCAGTGATACTGTATTGCTCCATCTATGATTATATGGCTTTGCCCATCAAATGAAGATTGGATTGTGCTTGTGGATTACAGACTTCCAGTTACATGTGATACCTGTTAATGTGGGCACGGTACATCATTCAAACTTAGCTGTGAGTTCCCTCTAGGTCCTTTTTGTGTGTGTGTGTGTGGTACCTTGTGGGCTTAAACCCAGGAATCCTTTTGCTCAGGTGACTGGGAAAGGACTGAAGGATGTAGTTCTTGGAGTCACTTCCAGCTATTACTACAGCCAAAGCACAGGCAACTTGCACCGAGGTTTTCTGTAGTCATCACCATCCCTTCTTTCCTCTGAGGTGTTGGGATGAGGCTCCTCTTAATACTTAGGGAGTACATTCCTGTCACAGCTTGCCTTAACCTCTACCCTCGTAAAGTATGTAAGGAATTGACTGATAACAAATCCCTTTCCATCCCCAAATAAAGAAGAAATGGAGTGTGATCCCAGAACCATGCTAGCTTGTATTTTCAGGGCTCCCAGGTTGTGCCATGGACAGTAGACAGACTAATGTTGCCTGTGCATCACACGGGTGAAACACAGAAGGAGCCGCCGTACCTATTCTGTGTGCGGGTGCTGCTGCTGGAGACAGCTCAGGGCTGGGTGGTGGGAGCTGGGTACGGTGTACTACAGACTTACTAAAGGGTGTGTAACTCCTTCCACAAGCGTGAGATTTCAGTGCAGTCTTCCTTTGGCTCTAGGTGCCTTCAGAGTCGGTATCCTGTCCCAGAATACTGCTAGCACAGCCGCGTCACAAGTGTTTTGTGGGTGGTGTGTGGAGGGTGTGTAGGACTGTCTGTCGCTGCGCTGCCTTTTCCAGCCCTCTCTGCTCTCACGTCTGCACAGCAGCTCCTGCACCAGCCCACTCATGCCGCTGATGCGCTTGGGAGGGGGAGAAGAAAAGGATAAACAGAGGAATTTAACTCTTCCTTCACTCTGTCTGCAGGAGAGAGCACTGTGTCACCCAGTGAAACCCCAGGAGTTTTGTAAACCCCTTCAGCACATGACATCCCCCGTAGCGCTGCTGGTGCGTGGTGCCCGCGCTCGGACTCCGCAGTTCAGACTCCCAAGTCAACAATTTGTTTCTTTTCAGACCCTCTGGGAGTTCCTTCCACGGCAGAACAATCCTTGGAATGTGTCACAGCGTTCCTCACAACACTGCTGGCCTTTTCTGTTTACATCTGCAGTCCCTTGTCCTCCCCGTGGTACCAGCGTGACAGCCAGCCCTGGCAGCACCATCCCTCCTCGGGGGAGGATGCTGGAAGTGTTTCCTGCAGAAACACGTGGTAAAAACCACCCAGAAATCGCAGCAAAACCACAATATGTGTAATTATCTTCCCTGTGAAGGTTGGTAAAACCAACTGCTGTGTATTCCTGGAGTCATTCACGGGACTGCCTCATAATAAATACTCAACAGACAGGTCCAGGACCTCTTGAGTAACTTCCACGGTGGTCCTTCCCGGTATGCCGAGGCTACGCTTGTGCTCAGACCTCTGGAATTTAGCTTACCTGTCAGCTCTTGTATCTTTCACTGCTAATCTCCAGGGAGTTTGTCAGGTTTTAAATGCTCTTTTTTTCTATGGCAAGGCACTTTTGGAGGGATGTTATGTATAACATGTCCCTCTACTCTGCCCTCGGGAGACCTCACCTGGAGTACTGTGTCCAGTGCTGGAACCCCCAACATAAGAAGGACATGGACCAGTTGGAGAGGGTCCAGAGGAGGCCACAAAGATGATAAAGGGGCTGGAGCACCTTTCCTACGAGGACAGGCTGAGAGAGTTGGGGCTGTTCAGCCTGGAGAAGAGGAGGCTCCAAGGAGACCTTCTAGCGGTCTGCCAGTACCTCAAGGGGGCCTACAAGAAAGATGGGGAGAGGCTGTTCAGTAGGGCCTGTTGTTACAGGACAAGGGGTGATGGTTTCAAAATAGAGGGAGGGAGATTTAGACTGGAGATTAGGAAAAAGTTCTTTCCTGTGAGAGTTGTGGAGCACTGGAACAGGTTGCCCAGGGAGGTGGTGGATGCCCCTGGATCCCTGGAGACGTTCAAGGCCAGGTTGGATGAGGCCCTGAGCAACCTGATCTAGTTGGGGGGTGTCCCTGCTTCTTGCAGGGGGGTTGGACTAGATGACCTCTGGGAGTCCCTTCCAACTCTAGCCATTCTATGATTCTAGAACTGGTTTACATACAATATATGCTACACCCTGGTTTTTCTACAATCCACAATTGCCTGTATTAAAACCCGCTGAAGTCGGGTCGTGGTGCCTTCACTTCAGCCATGTTCCTGTGTGTATTTCCCAGTTGCGTGGCTGTGTCCAGTCTGGCCAGCTCTGTGATACACTTTGAGGCCATGCCTCCTGCTGCTCTCTGTTCTGGGGTTTGGGGGCAGGGAAGTTTGGAGTCATGAGAGCTCTTGGGTTAAACTCCAGCTTGTGAAATCCCTTGCACTGAGTTTTCACTCAGTTTGGATGTCTTTGTTTTCTTGTGAGGTTTTCAGGGTTTAGGACTGGGTTTGGTGGTGTGGTGTTTGGGGGTGGGTGGGTTTGAAGTCTTCTGTCAGGGCTGTTGGAAATCCACTTGAGGAACGTCTCTGTACATGAAGTGGGGGCAATTCGTGTAAATGCAGTTCGAATTACACTGTAGCTTCAGAAGCTTTCGAGCTTCCACTCGCTGGAATCTTCCACCCGCTGAAGATTCCAGCGAGTGGAAGCTTGAAAGGAGGTTTCCAAAGAAACCTCCTTTGGAGATTAAGAAGGCTATTTAACCTCTGATAAAGTGAGAGATTACTTAACTCTAAGATATTCTTTGAGAATTAGAATCATAGAGCATGTTATGTTGGAAGGGACCCTCAAAGGCCGTCTAGTCCAACCCCTGAAGTGAGCAGGGACATCTTCACTAGATCAGGTTGCTCAGAACCCCAACAAGCCTGACCTTGAAGGTCTCCAGGGATGGGGCCTCCACCACCTCTGGGCAACCTGTGCCAGAGATCTACCACCCTCAGAGTGAAGACTTTTTTCCTAATACCCAACCTCAATCTCCCTTTTCTAGTTTAAAGCCATCACTCCTTGTCCTATCACTCCATGCCCTCATGAACAGTTCTTCCCCAGCTTTCTTAAAGGCACCTTTCAGGGCTAGAAGTCTGCTATAAGGCCCCCTCAGAGTCTTCTCCAGGCTGAGCAACCCCAATTCTTTCAGCCCGACTTCACAGGAGAGGTGCTCCAGCCCTCTGATAATTTTTGTGGCCTCCTCTGGACACACTCCAACAGGTCCATGTCCTTGTGCTGAGGGCTCCAGAGCTGGACACGGTATTCCAGGTGAGGTCTCACCACAGCAGAGCAGAGGGGCAGAATCCCCTCTCTTGATCTGCTGGCCACACTTCTGGTGATGTAGCTCTTTTCAGGATTGATCTTTCAGGCCACAGACACAAAGTGGTGGCTCATGTCCAGCTTTTCATCCATGAGTACCTGCAAGTCCTTTTCCTCAGGGCTGGTTTCCACCAGTTGTAATTCCACTGAACTATGGTTACTCACCTCCGGGAGATCAGCAGCCCCATCAAAGTCTTCTCATTGATGTCTCAGGCATCTGGCTGGAGCTGTGCAGATGTGTTTGGCAGGTACCAGGCTGGTGGTTAGGACAGAGTATATGAAGATGGAAACACAGAGTTCAGGTTTTCACTAGACTCTTGTGCTCTTAGTGGGTTTTATCCCTGTGTACATTATAAATCACTTCTTTTCTGTAACACCCAAATTATTTCCAGAATTTGAACAGCCTTCTGGTTGCCTCAAGGGGAAAACATCCTGTGCTTGAGGAGCCTGGAGAGAACGGCATCATATTTCTCTTTTATCGGTGATGTTATGGTTAGGGGGAGGTGTAGGGGGATGTGTGTGGTTTGGAGTGGATCAGGTTTAGGTGGAGGGGCTTAACCTGCCTATGGCTTTGGCCATGGGTGTTCTCATGTTTTACTCCATCTTTACAGCATATCTAACAGGAGTGTTTGTCCCTAATGCCAGTAGGTGACTAGTTTGTGTTCTGGGACACATGGCAGACTTCCTGGAGGATCTGATGGCCAGGAACTTTCCATGGGAACTTCAGAATGATGCTTGCTGTAGGTTTGTCCTTTGGAACGAGCTGAGGGTGCTGACTTTGAAATGCAATGTCTGCACCCAGGTATTAGGAGCTTACATTGCCTGTTCCTTGCTTGTGCAGAAAACCTCATCAGTGCTCTTCTGATTGGTCTTCAGTGTTTTGTCTTGGCAATTGAACTGGCTCATGTCAGTTTTCCATTTTCTAAAGGTTCTTTTTCAAATTCAGCATAATTTCTTTTTTTAAAAATCTTTATTTAAATTAAGAATGGGGTATAATAAGGATTGTAGTGACTTTTCAGTTTAATATGAAAGCTAAAGTGTGTGACTCTGCAGGTGGACAGTTTCACTCTCTGAGTTCACTGTTCACCATAAGGTTGCTGTCTCCCAATAAAAAAATGTTCCCTTCCTTAGTTGTGTGAACTGCTCTTAGGCTGCAGCTGTCCAGGTCCCCTGGCACTTGGGAGGCAATGCTTTCTTGTGCCATCCTCTGGGATACATGGGGTGATAACTGTCCTGTTGGATGGAGCAGCAGAACTGGTCCTTTTACATTGCTTTGTTGCTTTCTCTCCCTGTGTTTAGTGATAACTTCCATTCATGTTCCACTTACCATCAGGAGTAGTGAGACTTCTGCAGTGTTTCACACTGTGAGGAGAGAGCTAAATGAGTTTTGAAGGTGCTGTCTGTTTGATGGACATGTGTGCTAGGAGAGGTGGTACTTTTCCTTCCCCCCTTGGCAATAGCTTTTAGATCTGGTTATAGTAGGAGGGTGGTGTATGTCCTTTTAACAAGAAAAATATACATCAGAACTTCAGCTTGGCTTCCTCTGTGCAGCAGGTGATGACAAGACAGGGAATAGGTAAGTGGAGTAACTTTGTGTTCATGAATGTATTGACTGCCAACACGCTCAGATAAACTTGGCCAAGTGCTTGGGAAGGAGGGAGGGACAGGCTTTGTCAAGCAGGTTGTGGGGGCAGTAAAGGTTGGGATTACTTGATGAAAGCCTTGTACAGAGGCAAGTGATGGACACCTCAGGGCACAGTGGTACAGTATGGTACTACTGGTAGAGTGAGCAGACATTTTTTTATTTTTCCAGGTGCCAGACACGATCTGGAGTAGGTCTTTAATGCAGGGGTACAATTTTCAGCCAAAAATCCATGGTGGGTTTCTTACTTGTTGCATTTATCTGAGCCTTGTCTGGACAGAGACTTCTTCATTCAGTATATGAGTCCCCTCTGTGACTGCTGTTTTCTGTAATGGGGAAAAAGCTGTTGCTGTCTGGATTATTTACAAGTGGATTGGGCAAATCACTCCATAGCTGCAGGTACTGCTAACTGGCGTGAGTAGGTGGGTGTTGGGGTGGCTCCCTGTCACGTTGAGATGTGCTCTCAGGACCATCCTGGGTGGGATGAAGTTTACCAGTTTAATTTCAGCAGGTAACCCTGCTTAGATGTTTAGAAGCTGGGCTGCAAATGATTTCTGCTATGTATACATGATGGATGGGATAGAACAGGGCATGTCCACAGGTAACCATGAGTAGGGTTAATTAAAATTATCTTAGGAACAGCATCTGGCTGGCCCTGAGGCAGCATTTATGAGGCCTGGAGGCATCCTCTGCGAGGGCTTGGCCAAGGTCGGTCTGACCCGAGCGGGAGGTAACGTTTCCAGGCTGTCAGTGTCTCATCCAAGAGTAGGCCTGTGTCCAACACTTAGTGCAGCCTAGTGAGAGGGTCCAGCACAGAACTGCTGGGTGCCCTGTCACCTCCTTCTCAGCATTGCACAGACTCCACAGCTCCTACCAGAGGGAAGGGCAGCATGGCTTTGATATTCCACCTCCCTTAGCTTTCCTGATAACCTCCAGCCCCCAGGAGCTGGCCAGTACCCTAATGATAGGTAAATATTACTTGGACTTAAATATTACTTAAATAGTGCTTGGACAGTGGCTGGCATCCAGGTGGATAAGGTGAGCAGACTGGCATGAGATTGTCAGACCTTATGGCCTCGATAGGAGGGAAGTGAGGGGAACAATATGGACTATGGAAAGACCATATTCTGCTGCACATCTTACAGACTGGGAAATGTGTGTTTACACACAAGAGCTGCTGGTTGTGATTTTATTTCATAGTGGGTGCTGATTTCCTCCCTAACCACCTTGTCCCTTCCTGCAGGATTTGGTGGTGATTTGCATAACCTCCACCTCCTTCAGAGGCTGATTAGTGTTTCTCTGAGTCAGCAGAGATGTGAGTAATGGGTGGTGCTCAGCCCATAAGGAAATTCTTTTGGAAGTGATAAAGGTGAAGTGTTAATCCACGCTGGCTGGAACACTGATTACCTCTGCCTTACATTACATGGTCTGGAGACTTGTATCTCAGCAGCCTGAGTCACCAGAACCTCCTAATAGAAAAGGAGTTGGGTTTTCTTGCCTGGCTCTTGTTGGTATTTAGGATGTAAAATGTCTTATTTGCCCACAAACATGGGAGGAAGATCTCACTAGTAGGATGGCTTTTTCCCCTTGGGGGCTGCAGTTAACTAGGAAATACCTGGTTTTGCTTGGGTTTCAGACCCCATCCTTCCTCCCAATGCTTTTCATTGTCAAGGTCAGGCTTTTGCTAGCTGATGAATGATACTGTTGATTCACAGTGTAATCTCAGGGTGGAAAAAGAAGCGCCCTCATGTCTACAGGGTAAGTGGAAAGGTCAGCAGTGGCAATTCAAAATGTCTGGTTTTAACATCATGTTGGATTTTTTACAATAAAATTGGGTCTGTCACAGTTGGAGTTGAGTTTGAGAATATTTCAGTTACAAGTGGTTATGTAAGTTATAGAAGATAAGTTATAAGTGAAAGACTGTTGCTTCTGCAAGATGTTAGGCAGCAAGGGACCGATGTTCTGCTTGGGCTGCTGTGGGCCACAGCTGGAGTTGGCCTGACTGGCGTGTCAGATGTGTCCTGTTTGCAGTGGCAGGCGCCACTGCGCCAAGTTTCTTGTCACTTAGGGTATCCCTGCCAGCAAGGCAAGGTGAAGACAACCACAAATGCTTATAGGCTGCTGTATGAGGGATAGAAACTTGGGTACTGCAGAAGGAATTCCTGCATGACTGAGATTTAGATTATGTGACCATTGTGTGACATTTCAGATATAGTTATGTTGGGCCGGAGGAATCCCAGACAGACACAGGCTGGGAGAAGAGCTCCTGGAGAGGAGCCCTGCTGAGAAGGACCTGGGGGGCCTGGGGGGTGAGAGACTGACCCTGAGCCAGCGGGGGGGTCTGGCANGAGGGAGCTGGGCTGGGTCAGCCTGGAGAAGAGAAGGCTGTGGGGGGACCTCACTGCAGCCCCCCAGGACTTAAAGGGAGCGTAGAGACAGGAGGGGAATCGGATTGTCAGCAGGTCAGAGAGTGGTAGGACAAGGGGATGGATTGAAGCTGGAGGAGGGAAGGGTCTGGTTGGAGAACAGTGGAAGCTGTTCATGGAGAGAGTGGTGAGGGGCTGGAAGGGGCTGCCCAGAGAGGTGGGGGATGCCCCAAGCCTGGAGGTGTTCAAGGCCAGGTAGGATGGGGCCCTGGGCAACCTTGTCTGGCTCCAGGCCTGGAGGTTGGTGTCCCTGCCTGTGTCAGGGTGGTTGGAACTCGATGACCCTTGGGGGCCCTTCCAGCCCAGCCCAGTCTGGGGTTCTGTGAGTAGCCTGCTTCCTGGATAGTGGGTTTTAATGATGCCACAGGGGTAGGCAGGCTCTGGCTCATCTGCACAGCCTCAGTAAAAACGTTGGAAGCACTGAACACTAAAAATATGTCCTTAACCTCACAGCAGTGGTTTGTGTCAGCCTTCTTGAAGGGAAGAATCCCTTCAATTAGTAAGATAGAGAGGGTTATTTTGGGGTTTGCTTTGTTTTCAATTTGGGATGTGAACTCTTGTGCACTGTAGCTGAAAAAAAAAATTAAAAAATAAAATCCTGTGGCTGTGACAGGGCTGCTACAGCTGTTGGCAGCAGCTGCAGCCTGCACTGTGCTCGTCCTGGTGCCTGCCTGTGCCTGGGAAAAAATACATCCCTTTCAAGGGGAGGAGGAGGAGGAGCCCAAAATTGTTTTGATCTGCACCAGTAGCAGGCTTGATGTGCTAACCACATGTTGTCTCTGTCTGCTGGCCTAACAGCAGTTGGAGTGCCCTGTTCTGCATGCAAGTGCAGCTTTTGGTGGCACCAGGGAAAGACTTGAAATTGAAGTGCAGAAAACACCCAGCACACACCAGCCAGGTAACCATGTCAAACCTGCTCTTGTCACTGCCATCGCCACGAGCAGGATTGTCCATGTACCTGAGACATGTGCTTTCACAGCATGTAGAATCTCCTGGGTTGGAAGGGACCCATGAGGGTCATGGTGTCCAACTCCTGGCTCCACACAGGACCAGCCAAGTCAGAGCAGGGGGCTGAGTGCATCATCCAGATGCTTCTTGACCTCAGCCCAGCTGGGTGCTGGGACCACTTCCCTGGGGAGCCTGTCCCAGTGCCCGACACCCCTCTCAGGACAGAACCTCTTCCTGACACCCAACCTGAACCTCCCCTGTCACAGCTTCATGCCGTTCCCTCGGGTTCTATCCCTGGTCCCCACAGAGAGGAGATCAGCACCTGCCCCTTTGCTCCCCTTTGTCAGGAAGCCATCGACCACCATGAGGTCTCCCTGAGCCTCCTCTTCTCCAGGCTGAACAACCCCAGGGCCTTCAGCCTCTCCACGTAAGACTTCCCCTCCAGACCCTTTACTGTCCTTGTTGTTCCCTCCTTTGGTTTGTCCTCTCCTGTGAAGGTGCTCCAGCCCAGCTGTGAGCTGGGAGGCCAGGGGCTTCCCCAAGCACCCTCATTTTGCAGAATTGGTGGAGAACTGGGAGGATGGATAACGTGCCATCATTGCACCCTGTGTCACTTAGGAGAGCACCGAGCTGTCTCCAGGCTCCAACAGGCTGTGGCAGAGCCAGCCCTGCTGATGATTCCCAAGTGTGCACTGTGCACTGGGGCAGCATGTTCTGCTCCTGCTTTGGGTGGGTTGGTTTGTTGGGGGTGTTTTTTGATATGCAGAGTGTGGCTGTTTGCTTTCTGCTTTTCCATTGTACTGCTTCCAAACGGCTGCGCTTTATTAGCAGTTAAAGGCCGCGCTTGATTGTATTAATTATTTTCTTTAGGAGCGTGTGCCTAGTGTTGTTGCTAGAGTAGAGGCTGACACCCTCCTTGTTAGCTTTGAAGTGTGTTTGAGATCTTCATGTGGTTTTTGACTTTCAGGGTTTTTTTTTTTTTCTCCAAGCATTTAAAAAAAAACCCACCCAAACCCAAGCTCTCATAATGAATTTCAGTTGCTGATGAGGTTGAGTTTACCTTAGGAAGTGGTGCAGAGGTGAAAAACAATAAAAGTCACGATGGGATGACTGGCTCCAGGCTTTTCTGAGCTCTTGAGAAGGCTGCAGGAGGTTACACCATTAACAGGGAGCAGAATATGGAGTGGGAGTTACTTCTGAAGGTGTTGGGTGCAGGGGCTTACCAAGGGGTGGGCTTACAACATGGCTGCGCCGTAGGTCGAGCCAGCACAGCGTGGAGGTGCAGCAAGAGGGCTTTTAAAACCAGGTTCTTCTCCCTGATTCCCCTTTAGGGAGGCTCCATTGCACATTGTAAAATCAGTGGGTACCAAAAGCATGAAGGTGGGTTTGTGAGTTGGGTGTTGCAGGTCTTTGTGGTGGAGGTAAATGGTTTTCTCACTCCCCACCTCTGTATGATGGGGGGTTCTTTAAAGATACTGTTTCAAGACACTCAATCACTCGAGTTTAAAGTACATGCCCGAGGTGATGGGAACCTGATGAAGCTCTGAAAACATACTTGGCTTCACCCAGGAAACACAAATGAGAATATAGCTGGAGGGAGGGATTTTTGCCAAGGCTGAGAACAGTGTTATATTCCTGGGTGATGTTCTTTTAAAAAATGTAATATTACCAGTTCTAGCAAAGCTAAAAATTCAGCTCTGCAAGCCTCCAATGGAAATGTATCAGTAAATTGATACTTGTGTGTAACCTGGATTTCTTTTTATTATTTCTTTTCCTTCCAATATAACATCATGGCATCCTCAGCAGCACGTCTGGGTCTGCCTTGATTTAGCTCCCAGCGATTCCAGGTATTGCACTGCCTCTTCTCAGGGGGTGTGAGCCAGGCTGGGGCAACACTGACAATGGATGGAGGAATGATGACAGCCATCCTCTCCTCTCACAGACCTGATGTGACATGTCAGGACTTTCAAACTTCTTTGTGGTGACTGCTGAGGTGTGGGAGGAGGTGACTTCATGGTGAGCACACGTGTGGTTTGCAGCATCACTTTAGCTTGACTCCTTTGACACTGCTCCAAGAGAAGAGAATGAGCCAAGGGTGAGGCTGGTCTGGAGGAGGCTGAGGGGAGACCTTCTCCCTGCCTGGAATGACCTGACAGGAGGTTGGAGAGAGGTGTGTGATGGTCTCTTGTGCCCAGTGACATGTGACAGGACAAGGGGAATGGCCTCAAGCTGCTCCAGGGCAGGTTCAGATGAGATGTCAGAAGAAATTCTTCCCCCAAAGAGCTGTGGGGGTGTGGAACAGGCTGCCCAGGGAGGGGGTGGAGTCCCCACCCCTGGGTGTATTGAACAGACAGGAGATGAGGTGCTCAGGGAGATGGTTTAGGAGAGGACAGGGATGGTTGGACTCAATGGTCTTTTCCAACGTGGTCATTCTGTGGGGCTGCCTGGGAGGAGAAGGTGAAGGAGTGAGAGCCAGTGGGTGCAGCTCTTGGGACTGCAGCGATTGATTTAATTGTTTTTTCAGCTCCCTACAAATGTGCAGTTTTATCTGGGAATGGAAGCTGAAAGAGGCTTTGTGTTGTAGTTAGTCACCAAGTCTAAAGTTCATCTGACCAATGTTTTGAGTTTCCAGAATAAATACTTTCTACCTGCATAGGTCTGTTCTCCTTCTGAACTGCCTCGTGATGGCAGGTGCCTTTTGAGTCGGAAGCTGGGGGGGAAGGAAGCTGCTTGCTGAACGGATCCTATGGTCCCATACTGCCTCTTTTTAGCTGTTACACCACAAGTGGTTTTAAGGCAAAAGATAACAACATCCCAGAGTTGTTCTCTCATCTCTTTGCTTTCTCTCTTCCTCAGGAGCCTGTGCTGCTGCGTGGTGTGCTAAGAGTCAGGCTCTCAGCGGTGCAGTGCACTGCTGGTCCTGGGATGGTGTGAAGCTTTGGTGCTTTAGCATCTCTTTGGTCAAATCAGGGTGGGCTGGAGCAACTGGGTGTTATCCCTAGTGCAGGAAAATCAAAAGTCATCAGGCATCCGAGGTGAGTGGCTGCATCTCTTTGTCGCTGAGCTGGGTCTGGGCATATCTGTGCCGTCGCGGGGATGGAGGGCATGGGAGAGCGCCCAGGATGCTTGCCTGTCCCCAGGGAGACCCTCTCCTTGTCCCACCAGCTTGGGGAGACACAATCTGCCAGATGGATGATGCCAGTGGACTCCATACCTGCCTCCACCCTGGTTTCCTGCTCTAGGTTCTCTCAGCTATTAGGAGATGAACCAGTGTGTCTTAGCAGATCTATTTGCAAGCGAAATAGAAGGGGCCCCTTCTCTGTTTCCCTGTTGCTGTAACCAAGGCTTTTGCTTCGGTTCCAGCCCAGTGTTAATTCCCTTAGAGAGCATGCCTTGGATTGCATTAGCATTTCTTCTGACATTTGACAAAAGCCTTGTTTAAATGAGTTAGATGTGCATCGAGCTAATAAGTACAATGAAAAAAAAAAACCCACCCATCAAATTATTCCTGCAGTGCTCATTCTCTGGAGAACAGTGTCTCATTTGTATGTTTTTCCACTAATCATCTCCAAATCTTGCATGGGTGATATCAAGTTAGGGAAAGTTAGGGACTTAAGTGTTACATATGGTATAGTCAGGGAAAAAAAAAAGTCTCTGTTTTGACAACCGGCACAGCGATCTTGGAGACATGACTCGAGTCCTAAAAAATGTTTTCAGAAATGTGTTGCATAAACAAGTCATAATTTCCCTTGTGGAGAGGGGAAATGTTTTTCTGGATGTATTTCTGTACAAACACGCGGGATCTCACTTCTGCAGCCATAATTTAAAGACAAGAAAAAGTGAATCTGAAAGATTGTGTGATACCAGAGCACATATTATTATATTTTTTTCTGCTTGACAAGGAAGGAGGTTGGGCCATAAGTCAGTTTTGAAATGACTGAACTTTGAGACTGCAGAATTCTTGGCATCTGCGTGCCAGGGCTTGCAGATGGTGCAGGGCAGCAGAAGCGTCCCCGATCACACCATCACTCGCTCTGCAGTCGTGTCTGGAGCCATGTGGTAGCGGGTTGTTGAGAGGGAAGAGAGTTTTGATGACCAGAAGATGTTTGCAAGGAGAGTTACAGTATCACACCCTCTTACCCATGTTGACATCATTGTCACTGTGGCCAGGGGTAGAATTTATCTACATTAATCACACTTAGGTCGTGCAACCACTCAGCGGATGGATGGATGGATGGATGGATGGATGGATGGATGGATGGACGGATAGAGGAAGGGTGGACTTGGCTTTTACAGAGGAAGTCATCCCTCATATTTACTGGAGCTTTTTAGGGGAGGTCAGGGGAAAGCTGTTTTATTTATATATATATAACACTTTATAAAAGGTAGGAAATAATTCAGGGGAATAAATAGTCAATTTTTTTTTCCTTTGAAAAAGCCCAGCAGCTACTCCTGGAGGAATCTGTAGTTAAGGTTAGTTAGTAAGTACCTTGGGAGAGGGGATGAAATAGGGTGAGAATTTACTGTTGGGTCAAGGCAGTAAAAAAACCCACTGGTTTTGTGGACTTGCAGAAACATCTTGTGATGATTAGTGGCTGACGTACCGGCAGATAGAACTTAACGTGGGTGAGCGGGGTGAGGGCAGCCCTAACCTGTGTGTCACTGCTCTGATGAGCTGCAAGTCTCGATAGAGATCCCAGCATCTGTAAGGGCTTTGTGGGGATGGTGAATGAAGTGCTCTGCAGGGCTGGAAGCCCAGGGTGTTAAGGACAGAAAACAGAGCGCGCTGTCACGCCTCCGTTAAAAGGGCGTAGCGTGCCCATCTCCGGAGGCTTCGGCGGGGAGGGGGGAGGGTTGGTTGTGGTCCTTACATCTGGAAGTAAGCCTATGAGACTGAAAGGGTACCTTGGAAAGGCAGAGGGTTTGTTTCAGGCAGGACCTGCTCCTGCTAGGCAGGGTGGGCAGCTGGAGATGGGCAAGGCAAGAGGCATCACACGGGGGGCAGAGATGGAATCGGGCTTGATTATCCCTCCTCCCACAAGAACAGAGAAGCGACTTGAAACTAGCAAGAGGCATATTAAAAACCAGCCTGATAAATTTTCCTTTTGTTATAATGTGGGAGATACTTGAGCTGTGAGTCCCTGAGGACCGTGGGAGTGTCAGTCCGAAGCAGGGATGCGCAGCTGCTGCCTGACGGATTAAATCCAGGAAGGGCTGTGGTTATACCATCAGGGTGCTTCTGTCTGAACCGTGTGGTATCACTGCTGGTTTACCTATTAAATAACTCTTTTCTCCTCTGCCAACTACTCCCCAAGTCCCTCTTGTTATGTTTTTGCTTATTTGTTGAGTTACAACCACTCTTCTCTGTCTGGAAAGCTGGGAGTAGTTTCAGCCTGGTGCATCTCAGTCTTTTGGTGCATCTCTGTTGTGGCTTTCTTCTCTCTGGCCTGATAAATAAGATCTTTTTCCATATTCATATAGACCCTTCTTCTCTTTTCCCCCACTTCATCTTTTTTAATATATACTTTGACATCGATTCTTCTCTTGCCAACTCTGTTAGCTGTCCCCTCTTCAGCTTTGATGCCTCCTAGGAGGGTTTCTCATTAATATTCAGGTTTGGATAAGGATGGCTAATTCCTCCTTGGTGACTGTAGTCAAGAAAGGCAGCGCAGGCTGTGTGTTTTGACGTGTCTCCTTTGGGTACTCTGGGCACCTTTGCTCGGATGTGGGTTTAGTCCTGTGTTTCCACCGCTGGTGTTCGGCGGGTTTTAAGCAGCACATCGCTCCCTTGATGTCTCGAGCGTTGCTTGTTAGGGCTCAAAATCTTATCACTGGATTTTCCTTAAGTTACATTTGGGATAATCTTCTCCATGCTGGCTCTATCCCTTCCCTTGAGACAGGAGATGGCATAAAACAGGCCTCACCTTTGACACTGACCTGCTTTCTAGTGAGACCCAACGAAATAAAGAGATTTACCCAAAATTTCATCCCCAGCGGCTTCGTTTTCTTCTGGAGCCAAATGCTGCTCTGGTTACTTGTTCAGCTGCCTTCTCTGCAGCTTGGGTGCTTACAGAAATACTGTGGGTTGCTGGGAGAAGTTATTATTTCATCGTGAGGTGTGGATATAACGGGCTGAGGACAGCCCGGGTGCGCGAGCGGCGCTGCTTGCTGGTGCTCCTCGGGTTGCCAGAGCATGAAGCAATGTAGCAGATTTTAGCCCTGAGTATTGGATGGGATTGCTGATGTCACTGTCAAACAGTTGAAGCCAAGGATGTGTTTTATTCCCCTCCTCTGAGCAGCAGGATCTATGGGTCTGTCTGGGGTGTGTGCTTGGAGAGAGGCTTCAGAGCTGGGCCTGGGAGAGGTGAGGGGGTATCTGGGGTGGATGGGAAAGGGGCACAGCTAGCTTGGTGGAGCTTAACTGGTTTCTATGAATCTGCTCTGGCAGGGATGGGTTTACTGGTGCTCTTGGGTCATACATTTTATTTTAATTCAAAAAAATAAAACTTAAAAAAAATAGAGCAAGCTGTTAAGATATCCTTAATTTCAAAGTGATCCTTTACTTTCTCAGTTTTACTTGGGTAGGGAATAGCTTTGCTGCAACGATGCTTTTTTCTTGTGGCTTTGTTTGCTCTGTTGTCTGAGTGGCCAGGTGGGACCTGTGTTTTCCAGTGCTTCTCCAAGCACTGCTGCTGAGGGACGTGCATTTTATTGGAATTAAGTTGTAATCCCAACAGCCCTCACTCAGAACATCCCTCTTGGAAGTTGGTTTCTCTTCTCTGATGGTATTTCTCTTCTCTCAAGAGAAAACATTGCATTTATCTGTAGGATTTAATTTCTCTTAAACTAATTGTGTGTCAGCTCTAGAACCTGACCCACTGTGACAGTACAGGGAGTGGCAAGTTTCTCTTAAACCATTTATGTCGTTTCTTTAGGCTGTAAGGTGGTTTTTTTCTTGAAAAGATGTTTGTAGGCTGTAAGATGTTTTTTCTTTCTTCTCTGTGTTTGGCTTGGTTTGGAGATTTATTTGGGGGTAGGGGGAGTTAAGATAATTTTGTTTGGAGTTATGTTGTGTTGAAGGACCAAACAAACACTGTGGTGGTGTAAAACTTCAAGGACAAAGCTAGTTCAGGGAGTATTCTTGGAAACCTTGCATATCATCTCAGCCACGTTATGGGAAGAGTGGGACTTTTTCCAGCTGTGGGAGCTAAGGAGACAACGGCTTTACAACGGTGTGAGGGTCGTGTGTCCAGCGAGGTTCGCTGTAGGTGTAAGACGAGGGTGGAGAGGGAACATGAGCATCAACAAGATACTGTTCAATGCCAACAATTTAAAAATCTGAGAAAAAAAACCTGATGTACCCTTCAATTCCCAAGCCCACAAGCTATTTTAGGGAGGGCTGAGGCGCTGGCTGTGAAGGTTGCACAGCTCTTCCCATCACCGGTCCTCCTTTTGTTTCCATGGCAGCACAAAGGATAACGCTGCCGCAGCTGCCAGTTGCTATTGGAAAATAGATTTGGGGTTTGACCTAAATATCTATTTAATACAGTTCTCAGTAGCAGGGCATGGCTTTACTGGTGTCAGTGTACACACACGGCTCTCGTGTGTTTTGGCAGCTGCCGTCAAGAGGCTGATCTTAGAGCGGGATTTTTTTGTAATTAGCGATAGGTATTGCCAGCAATAAATCAGTATCAAACATTTATGTGGGGAGAGTAAGAGCTCTTGGGGGTTTTATCCTTTCTGACAAGGCTGGGAGGACCAGAGGAGTCTTAAACTGACAGCTTGCAAAAATCCCTCTTGTTTTAGGACTGTAATTGAATCGCTCGGTGGCAATTTTTCCTGACTTCTTCTGCAGCGCGTGCATTAATCCTATTAACGAAGTGTAAATACAGCGTCTTGATGTGGTTCCCAGCGCTCTCGACGGAACCTGGCTGGGAAGGGACGGAGCTGAGGTGCAGTTCTGCTTTTGGGTTCAGCTGTGGGGAGAATAAATGATTCTCCTGCAACACAGGAGTAGAGGGAACTGCTTGGAGTACCGTCGTTGCAGGAGTAATTTCTGTGTGTGGGAAGGGGAGAGCTGTGTAGAGTGTTTGGGGGGGAAACACAAGATGCTTCTGGTGCTGATATGGATGGCTTACTAAAAAACATAGAATCATAGAATCATAGAATTGTTAAGGCTGGAAATGACCCCTAAGATCATCCAGTCCAACCATTAACCTACCGCCACCAAGTCTACCCTTAGACCATGTCCTCAAGCACCGCATCTCCCCGTCTGTTAAAC
>VXBZ01000539.1:91905-113705 GCA_013399135.1 Heliornis fulica
TTCAATTCTTCATCTTCTGTTTCCTTGCAACAGTATCAGCAGATGAATTTTATTTGGCATCTCATGCTGACATCCAGATAAGACTTGTCCTGTTTTGATCATTTCAAAGTCTTGTGCAGTTGGCTCTCCTGGGCTTTGGGAGCCTTTCAAGCTTTGCTTAGAAGCAGGTGTTTATGTATTCAGCCATCGCCCTTGCCCCGTCCCCCTCGAGACCCTCTGCTCTGGTTAGTGAATGCTTTGAAAAACCTTCTCTGCTCCAGCCATCGAGTTAGCAACTGTTTAAAGCACTGTGTGATAAAGGAACTATGTTAATTAAAGGAAGAATTAAAGTATTTGCCCTTTTCCTGGGGAGGAGGCACTGAAGAGGCTGTTTCCTAGAAGGGGCTTCCCATTTGGGTTGTGCGCCGTCAGGGTCAGCTCATCTTGAAGGTGTCTTTAATATGTTGTGCTTTGAACACTCACAGTCTGGGGGCTGGAGGAGCTGTGCCCTTCTAACAGGTTCATCTCAAGGTTGTGTCCCAGGTAAAAGCTGTAATTTGGATTTTGAGCTGCTGTTGTAACTTAATGGTAATTAAAAGGACTCTTGTGTCTCCGAGGCTCTCTGGTTTTGCTGCTCTTGAGGCAGAAGCTGGTTTGGAGTTGCTGTTGCTGGAAGGAGAACCTTCCTTCCACTTGGGATTGCTTTCTTTAAATGGTACTTCTGGGTGTGTTTGTAAATCATGGCCTGGTGTTTAGCTCTTGATCTCAACACATAAGTTGAACATTGGTGTTTGAGCGTGTTTCAGCTGGTATTTGATCTCTTGTGGTGGCCTATTTTTTCCCTTCTGTTCAGTGTTTTCTGTTTGGGGAAGTTCTATCAGAAAACAGTGACCCCATCTGCAGTGCTGTGTCTAGTTCTGGAGTCCTCAGCATAGAAAGGACATGGAGCTGTTGGAATGGGTCCAGAGGAGGCGTCAAAGATGATCAGAGGGCTGGAGCATCTCTCCTACGAAGACAGGTTGAGAGAGTTGGGGCTGTTCAGCCTGGAGGAGAGAAGGCTCCAAGGAGATCCTGTAGTAGTCTTACAGTCCCTGAAGGGGCTACAAGAAAGCTGGGGAGGGACTTTNTTGGAGCTCGATGATCTTTGAGGTCCGTTCCAGCCTGAACCATTCTGTGATTCTATGATTATGTGATTTTATAGTTAAGTATCAACAGATAATTTTTTTAAAGTTTACTGTTATAGCAGAATGTCCCTAGGTTTTGTACTGACTTTGGGAATGATCAGAGCCTTCCACCTTTCAGGATGGCAAGATTCAGTCCTGACTCAGTACTGTTCTCTCCCACTCGCTCTCCCTTGGTTCAGAGTGATGCTAATATGGAAGGTGCTCAGTGAAATGCAGGTGGAATGTAGACTTCTGTACTCTGGAGATACAGTATGCTGTCATGTAGTGACCTGCCTGTCCTCAACCTTGGATTTAAATACTTGGGAAGGTAGGTAAAAAAACCTCACCAAAACCTGAGATGATGATCATTCCCTTGTCTGGGTTTCCTCAGCAGATCTCAGTATGACTTTTATTTCATTTATATCTGTGATGTGTGTTCAGACAGATAATGGTATAATCACAGTGGCTAGCTAAGTCCAATTTTACCTTCAGAGTAGCTATTTGGAATAGAATTGTAATGAAAGGACACATATTACAGGAGCCAACTCTAAACTAAGTACAAAAACCAAAGGGATGCTTAAAAAAGAAAAGAGTGGGGAAAAAAAAGCCTGGAATATATATTTTAGTGTTTCCAGGAGTTAACCAATATCAGCCAAAAATGTTATGCCATTTAGGGTTTGTTAGTTTGTATGTTAAGATCTTGTGAAGTTGAACTTAGAGAAATTTTGAGCAGATGTTGGCAGGAGATGATGTATGTGTTGGATCGAGAGATACAGCGAATCCGGTCTGGGAGCTGAAATGTGTGATAAGAGCTTTTAAGGAGCTGCAGCAGGGAAGGAGCTGTGGTATTTTAAGTCATGGCACTAACTTTGTGAGGAGCTTTGTTTGGAAAGAGCTGGTTTGGGGTGTAAACTGCTTGAACTTGAAAAGAGTGGGGATGGAAACAGGTAGGAGTGGGCTAAAGTAGTATCCCATCCTGCCCAAAGATGTTTGCTGTTGTTTGCTTTGTGTGTGTCTCCAGCTGACCTGTCTAATTTTAAAAGCTTATTTTTATCTCACAGGCTACGTACAGTTAGTGGGTGTGAAGAGTGTAAGCAACTTTCTGCACCTGCTGTCTTAGAAAACAAACAAAAATAAGTAAAACCCCAAGTAATAAGGGAAAAAAAAGCTATTTTATGTGCTTGATTTCCTGTCTTAACAGAAATTGAACCACCAATTTCACTGTCAGCCCTTACAGCAGTGCTGTAGGGGCAGGCAGGTTGTTCTGAGGACCTTTGGCAGGATGATGGCAGCAGTATGTATGGCTCTTGGCCTTAAGAGCTGGAGGTAGGTTTGCTGACCAGCATCCTGGTCACACCTCCATAAATATAAAATAGGCTTTTTTCTGCCCCTCCTCCGTTTTAATACTTAATAAGTATTTTAATACTTAATAATTATTAAATAGCTTTTAAGGTACTTGAGCACATTCACCTGAAGAGTTTTTCTGTCCAATTAAGCTCCAATATTTGACATCAGTATTGCAGACCAATGACATTTATATAACACTGTGCCAAGAGATGAGATTATGGTGCCAGCAAGGATGCTAAGTGAAAGGAACAGAAGGAGAAGGACCTGGGGGTCCTGGTGGAGGACAGGTTGGCCATGAGCCAGCAGTGTGCCCTGGTGGCCNGCCTGGAGAAGAGAAGCCTGAGAGGGGATCTCATCCATGTTTATCAATATCTGAAGTATGGGAGACAAAGGGAGATGGCCCCAACCTCTTTTCAGTGGCCTGTGGGGACAGGACAAGGGCCATTGGCCACAAGTTTGACCACAGGAGGTTCCGCACCGATGTGAGGAAGAACTTCTTCACAGTGAGGGTGACAGAGCCCTGGGACAGGCTGCCCAGGGGGGTTGTGGAGTCTCCTTCTCTGGAGACATTCAAGACCTGACCTGTGACCTGCTCTAGGGAACCTGCTCTGGCAGGGCGTTGGACTCAATGATCTCTGGAGGTCCCTTCCAGCCCCTACAGTTCTGTGAGTCTGTGAGAAGCAGGTGTGTGGGAATCTTCAAGTGATTTTAAATAGCCATTGCAGAATTGTACATAACAAGCCCAGTGGTGACCAGGGTGAGTGGGACATCGGAGTCAACCGAAGGGATTGGAGTGACTGGTGGTTCCTCATAGGTTCCTACTGGAATGGGCGTAGTCACAGCATGGAATGTGTTCAGCTTTTATTTGCTCAGTGCCAAAACTGTGTGTTTTGTGTGCTGCAGATGTCAGATGGAAATATGTTACCTCATTGAGTTGGGTTGATGGGTGTCTAATTCCTTGTTTGCAGAGTGATGCCAGAGATGTGGGTGCTGGCACACAGGGCACATGTGCTTTATTACACTGCAGGATTTTGCAAATTTAAGCTAGAAGCTTTATCAGGACTAAAATCCTGAACATGTTTATTGTATTTGAAAAAACTCAGGTAGAAGTTGTGCCTTTCTCAGGAGGAAAGACAGCCATAGATTTTTCTTTTTTTTTTATTTTCCAGGCAGATGTAAAATGATGGGTGGAGTTCTGGTTTACTTCCAAACATCAGGGCACTGCTTTACATCTGAATAGTTTTATTTCTTCAAGCTGTGTGGGTTGTAACACCTGTGTGGCTCCTGCAGAAGGTCAAATGGAGAACCAGTCCATAAAGCAGAGGGGTTTAATAACTGAGTAGGTTCTCTCCTGTCAAATCAAATACTCTCATTACGCTGTAAATGGGAAGCCCTGAGGTCCAGGGATGCTTCCAGACAGAAGAGTGAAATGAGATTTTCCCTGATCTGAGCAAACTGGCTTAAAATGCCCCTTGGCAGTGACTTTTCAGAATCCCATTCCACTTCCCAACCTGGCTGCTGGGCTGCATATACCTGGGATGTTGGTGACTCTTGAGTAGAGCTTTCTGTGTCAACTTCCACATAATACCTCAATGCCTGTTCACCTGGAATTGTAGTAAAATAGGAACTGCAAAATGGTGAAGGTCCTTTCCCTTGTCCTCCAAGGGGATCAGCTGGTTATTTCTTAGTGCAAACCTTCACCTCTTCTCTTCTAGCTGGTCCTTGTGAAACACAATTCATGGGCTGTTTAGTACTTTGCTTGTCTGTCCCACCTTGCCTTTGCTCCTACTTGTGTGGAGGACTCTCCATTTGTCCTCATGATGTTGCTTTTGGGTTCCACCCCCTGCACCCATTTTTCTACCTTTTTATAGTCATGTTATGGACTCTAGAGCATGGCAGGTTTAGATGAGAACTTAGGGAGAAGTTCTTCATTCTGAGGGTGGTGAGATGTTGGCTGGTGAGAAGGTTGGCTGGGAATCCCAGCCTGTTACTGTGCTTCTTGTTTTCTTTAGACTCAAACAACTGCTTAAAGTTAATGCAAGCAGCTGATGTTGCTTGCATTAACTTTAAGCAGTTGTTTGAGTCATCCTCTGATGACTCCTCCTTATTTGCTCCATCTGCAGTTCAGAAGTGCACTAATTTATCTGTTAAATGATTTTTATACTGTGTGGAAGTGAGACCGATACCTGTCATTCAGCATCTTGTTAAGTTCTCAAGATGAAAATACACCCACCCCCATTTTCTATCTAAACAGTAATTATGGTCCCTGGTTCTCTGCAGCTTGAATAATTGGGTTTTTTGACGTATTGGCTGTGTTTTCCTGAATGATTTAAATACTAAAATTAGGTTCATCTCCATTCAAATCACCTGTGGACTCATTGGAGCTGACTTTCCATGGAAGCACTGCAAATATGTCAATGGATTTATCCCCAAACTGTGCTGTTACATGTCATTGTGGCTGCTACTAAATTTTCAGCAGTAAGGGCTCTAAACCCTTCTTTCTGTGGAGTTACAAGGTGATACATTATTACTGCTAGCTGCTGTGGCAGCTCTTGGTTACAATAAGATTATCTGTATGATGTAATATTATTACACAGGCAATGTAATTGCATCATACGTGGTTTGTGCCTGTCTTGCTTTGAGTATCACTTGATAGTTCAGGAGAACTCAACCAGTCTAGTCATAGAAGCATTTTGACTGGAAATTATATTTAAGATTCAGTCCCATTGTAAAGCTGACAGTGCCAAACCCACCACTAACCCATGTCCCTCAGCACCATATTTACATGCCTTTTAAATCCCTCAGGGGGTGGTGACTGCACCACTCCCCTGGGCAGCCCCTTCTAATGCCTGACAACCCTTTGGGTGATTAAACTTTCACTAATATCCCATCTAAATCTCCCTTGGTGCAGCTTTAGACCATTTGATACCTATCTCCTTACTTGGGAAAAGAAACTGGTCCGTTGCTGGACATGAGCCACCCATATGCATCTGCAGCACAGAAGGCCAACCACATCCAGAGGAGGCCACAAAAATGATCCAAGAGCTGGAGCACCTCTCCTATGAAGACAGGCTGAGAGAGTGGGGGTTGTTCAGCCTGGAGAAGAAAAGGTTCCAGTCCCTGAAAGGTGCCTCTAAGAAAGCTGGGGAAGAACTGTTCACGAGGGATGGTGTGATCAGATTAGGGTTGATGGTTTTAAACTGGTAAAAAGGAGATTTAAGTTGGTTATTAGGAAAAAATTCTTCACTCTGAGGGTGATAGACTACTGGCACATGTTGCCCAGAGAGTTGGGGGAGGCCTCATCCCTGGAGACATTCAAGGTCAGGGTTGATGGGGCTCTGAGCAACCTGCTCCAGTGAAGATGTCCCTGCTCACAGTAGGGGATGGACTAGATGGGCTTTGAAGGTCCCTTCCAACCTAACACATCCTTAGGATTCCATGACTTTATCCATGTGTTCCTGAAAATGCCTCCTAAAGGTACCCATCCAGAGAAGCCCTGGGGTTTGGGAAGCTCACTCTCGGTTGTGGTGTTGGTTTTTTCCCCATACAGTTTTGTTTCTAACCCAGGTACTTTGTTAGCTGTTTGCAGCTGTAGTCTTATGTGAGAGTGGTGGTTCCCCAGTCTCTGAAGTTCTGTGGTTACACACTCAACCACATCTGGTTTCTGAGGGACTTTCTGGCATTGTTTGTGTTAGGGAAATACCCCAGAGCCAACTTTTACGTGTGGCTGAAGGATACTTTGTGAGAGCTCCTCTCCCGCTAACGCAGATACAGACTGACACCAGGCACTGAGCACAACTTGATTGGGTGAAAATTCATTTTTAATGCTGCTTCTGGAATAATATGCTTCATTTTGTGAAAACTTCATTTTAATGCTTCTTGTGGAAATACGTGCTTTTCTGGGCGATGCCGAGACAGCCGTTTTTCAAGGACTTTATTTAAATAGAAAGTTCAGGGAACAACAAAGAGCAGCGCTGGTGTTGGTTTGTGGGGCTGTAGCAGACCTCATTTAGTGCTTTGGCTTAGCTCAGAAGATTTTCTGAGCATTTCTTTATTTTTAATCTATTTTTTTTTCTGAGTTTTAACCAATAATTTTCGTCGGCTTGGACCTGAAACGATGTGCATATGAACAGAGCTTCAACCACTTTTTATTGTGTTACCTTGAAGAGGAGCCAGCCTTGGCACTGCCTTTTTCTGTCTTACAGAAGAAAAGGGAGCCATCCCCACGTGTAAGACAACTGACTGCTCTTGTCAAAACTCATGTGTCACTGGGGATAGAAAATACATGGCAGCTTCGTTGTCCCTTCGCCTCTCCGCTCTTTGCCCCATGGTCGTGGCAGACATTCATCTGCTGCGTGGGTTTGTCGTGTGGCCAGCCCCCTGAATTTATCTTTCTCATATGGCCAAATAACTTCATCCCCGTGGCAATTTGCTGGAATAAAGAGCCCGGTGAGTGCAGTCAAGCCTGGGGGATACAGTATGAAAATCAGTGGTTGCTTCAGTGAGCAATTAGGCAATGAAAACAGCTATCGGCTAGAGAAAGAGGCAGCCAGGCTTTCATAGCTGGGTGAAAACATATATATAAATATCTCCATGGAATTCCCTATGCAATATAAAGCTTTCTCAACACAGAGCACCTTTGGTTGCCAACACATGAGGTATTTACAATTGGTATCAATTTGTACTGGAGGATGGTTTCGTATCGCCGCGGATTCAAAGCCACCGACCTTGTAGACTGATGTGCATATAAATGAGATCAGGAGGCTTTGCTTGATGCCCTTGGCCTAGTGTGTGCTGATGGCTTGTGCTGGGTGTTCAGCCACGGTTGTAAGTGCTGACACACAGAATTTACTTAGCGTTACGTTGATCAAAGCTGTGGTTTTAGCTGGAGCGTTTTGTAGTAGGAATCTGGCCAAGGGTACGGTGGGTTTTTCTGTAGGAAGTGCTTCTCATTGGGTGGGTGTTGTCTGGTTGGTACACAGGAGTAATGTCTCTCTTCTTATGTCATCACAGAATCACAGAATATTAGGAGCTGGAAGAGGCCTTGAAAGCCTGAAAATGCGTCTTGGTGAATCAGGAATGATCTTGCCCTGGAAAACTGGGAATAGTGCAGCCATTTATAACTAGAGATTTAGAGAAAATCAATACTGAAATCTCCCCATTCTGAATTAAAGCTTCCACAGTTTCACTGATGTATTTTTATAAAATCACTGTGATACTTCACAAAACCAGTTTCCAGCTCCCTCTGTCTGGCTCAGACTTACTGAGGTATTTGCCAGCACCTCCTTTCTGTGGGTTGGGAGATGGGATCGGGGCTGCAGGTAAATGGGGTTCAGCTGTTGACTGAGTGCCTGGTGCTCGAGCATCCTTGTGCTTTGACATGCCTGTTGGGACGTAGCGGGAGCCATCGCTCCGTCCTTTGGAGCCGTGATCCGGGCTGCCAGTCTTCTCTCTTTCAGTGACCTCCTTTGGCTAGTGCATATGGGAGTCGAGAAATTCCCTCATTAAAAAGCTGCACATGTCATAACACTGATGGGAGTAGAACAAAGCTAGCTGCCTCCCTAGGGACTAGCACAGTGGGTTTTGAGCTCGTTCTTTAAATTAAGAAGGTGGTTTCTTTGTTTTCAGCTTATGTGTTGTGACTCCATGTGGATATTTCATAAGCATAGGAGACTTCTTGATTTTTTTAGATAGGTAGCAGTGGTTTGGTCTTCAGACTGGCTGATCTAATTCTTCTGATAGCCCTGTGAGGCTTTGAAACCTCCAAAGATATATTTGCTAAAAACCCAAAACCCTAGTGCAGTGCTGTCCAAGTCAAACCACCTCAGAGTCACTGCCCTTGCACTGCTTTTACTTGCCCACCTTAGTGATGGGCCACGTCAGGGCTCATCGAGCTAAAGGCACAATCTGTGTGGGTTTTGCCTTAGTCTTGTGGCCAGAGGTACCCCCATCACCTTGGTCTCATGAAGCCTGTATATTACATGGTGTTTATACTCGTGTTTGTGTAAATTCTTGATGCTGAGGTAGATTTCCTCAATCTCTGTCCTGTGTAGCATCTCATGTCGCGACGTGCTGGTGATAAGGGGCTCTTCAGTGGTGTGGAAACATGAGATAATGAGGATGCATCCTGCTTTGATCTCAAATTTGCATAAATCAGTTCTTACTTGGGGAACAAGCCTCAATCTGCTGCTGTGTTTCCACATCTTCAGATTTGATTTGCGATGCTTGTCACATGTTGGAAACACGGGGTCGGTCTTTGTAACATCCTGGGTCTGGGGGTTGTGAGATGTAAGCTGGGTTTTGTGACATGCCTAAACCCAGACAAAACCAAACACATGTATGAGGGTGTCCAGGGCACTCAGGCATGTTCCACATAAGAAGCATAGGCAGCTTTTAAGGGTGAAGAAGCCACTTGAACACACCTCAGTTGGCTGGATGCTTGTCGACCACGGCGGCGTTCTGCCAAGCTCCAAGCACAGGGGGTTTTTGGAGGGGGTGAGGAACAGGATTACGAGCTGGGTCACCTGATGTGGATCCACATAGGAAGGTGGTTGGGTAACCATACTGCGGGTGTTAAACGAGGGATGCTTTGCATGCCCACTCCTGCAGATAAAGCCTGAAGTTGCTTCAGAGAATAAATCTTGCATTGCTCACACTTGTAGTGTCTCTGTTACACATTTTAACACTACATCCATGTATTCTTATTAGTATTTTTATCCAATTCTCTACTTGAGTTTTTTTATTTCACCTTGCCCATGCAAGGTGAAATAAAAAAACTCACTTCTTTATACCTCCAAAGACCATTTGAAGATACAGTGAGACTCGAAATGCATCCTGTTGGCAAGAGGGAGTAATGACTTGGGGGTTTAATGTGTTCAGCTCGTGGTATTTTATAATTAGTTGTGTGAACTTTCGGTGTTTAAAAAAAAAGAAATAGGAAACAGCAATTATGCAGAACTTTCACTCTTCCTTCACATATAGACTGCATTGCCATTGTTACTTACAGCTTTAAAGAGCCTCTCTGGAGAGCTGTATATTAAGTAATTCATCTTATTGAACACTTCATTATGAAGTGTACGCCATTAATTGACGGCATATAGAAATAATGATCTGGTTAATAGAAATTCAGAGAGCTGAGGCTACTTTCCTTTCGAAGCTACATGCTTGGTTTTGATTATTGTCTTCAAGCTCACTAATGATATGCATTTATCTGCCACTTGATCTTCCAAGGCAAGACATTGAAATCCCGTTTGCGAGCGAGATAATGAAAATCTATACATAGCCCTTCTGCTCCGTCTCTGCGGTTAAACAACCGGGCACGCGGTGGTTTTACTTGTCAGGGGTTTGCTGCTGCTGAGCTGTTTGTTAGGGTAGGGTATAAAGAAATTAAACACCTAAAAAAAGTAGCAACAAAACCACACACACCATTCTTAAGTCTTTTATCAAACATGCAGTATGTTTAAACGTGTGGAGATACTGCACATAGCTGAAGCGTCACGTCATCCTGATCAGAATCGTGCTGGCGTGGTTGGGCTGGGGCAGTGGTGGGTCTAAGCAGGTTTGTTGGTCCCAGGTGCTGTGAGGATCATCAGTGTTAGCCTGCATGCACTGATTTATTTGCTTAGGGAGGAGGAGTCGGTTGTTCACTCGCCTGTCAGTTGTTTAAGTGCGTTGGTTTCGGCCGTGCGAGAAGCTTTGAGGTGAGCGTAGTTGGGAAGTAGGGTTTGCTTTGAAAGTAACTCAGTTGTTTTTTAAAAAAAAAAAGAGGAGGAAGAAAGTGTGGAGTGTGTCAGTTGGTGTGTTTTATCATGGTCTGGTAAGTTGAGATGAGAGGCAGTGGATGATGCTGAGCATGGAGGCGTTTGTGGCCCACAGGGGAGTTAAGGGCGCTTTCCTTCCAGGATAGGAGTCTAAATGCAACCTGAGTACTTAGGCCAAATCTGCTAATCCTGGCTTAGGCTCAGTCACACCAGAAACCCACAATGTGATTTGTCATTATCTGAAGTCAGTCGTGAGATGCAGCAGGATGCCCGAAATGCACTTGGTCCCAAAGGCCAGCAGGCTCAGTCCTGCCTTCGAATGCTTGGAAGTCCCTGCGAGGCCGGTGGGACAGGGCAGGCAGCTGGTTGGGTTCTTTAGCTTCCCTGCCAGCTCCTTGGTCATCACACGCACTCGATGTTCACCCTGAGATAAGAGGATCAGGAACAGACTTGGGCTGGAGGCTGTGACTCCACTCCTTTGATCTGCATCTCCAAAATGGGTCTTGAATTCATCCTGCTAGGAAGCGGCACAACATTTCCTCTTAGCTTAGTACATCTCTGCAGAGGTACCATCATTGTAGTTTTTTTGTCTAACATGTGTCTGGTATTCTCCCCTAACTGTGGTTTGTGAATCTAGAAGTATCATCCTCATAACATCACGTGTGTGCTGTAAGAACTGGGCTTCTCTTGAGGAAATCCGAATTTGCATAACAAATTCTAGTCCCAAGACACCATGTTGTTCGTAGGCAACTGGCCTGTGTTTGCCTTTCAGAGATGCATTTCTCAGCATCCTGTAGAACAAAGGTGACTCTTACCTGTGTGTCCTGAAGCCCCCACACCCACTGTGGGGGTTAGGGCTTGTAATGCAGTCGGCTTTGTTCCACATTAGCCTCAGTGTGTGTGGCACCGCTCTCTGAAGTAGTCTCTATGTATGTGCATATGAACTTCCTGTAGACTCCCAGCAGTTCATTAATGCACCTTCAGGACACTTATATTTTCCACAAGCGAAGCCTGTTTCTAGTTGGTGTTCCTTTACCTTCTCTGCTCTGTAACTTTGTGCTGGTTTTGCGTGGCAGGTGGGAGGTTCAAGAAGGAGATCATGGTGGATGGCCAGAGCTACCTGCTGCTGATCAGAGATGAAGGGGGACCTCCGGAGGCACAGGTGAGCATTTGATGTGGAGCTTTGTCCCTAAGGCACCACACTTCCTTTCAGAAATCCTGTCTTCAGGAGAACTCACCATCATTTGGTTCTGTCCTATGACCTTCTCATCTTTCCACAGGGGAAAAATAATCCAAACATTTCCCTCAGGTGAAATATATGGTGGTGAGAAAATCTTTGGGGTTCCAGTTACAGTGTGAAACTGTGGAGGAAAAGCATATGGTTGTTTAATACTTAGCACTTAATTAATATGCTTCCAGTGGTGACAGGAGTCTCATGGTTGTAAGTTGTTTGGGGTTGGAATCTCCAAACACTCAAAATCTAGAGTGGGTGCAGAAACCTGGCACACGTACCTGTGTACAGGTCTGTGCATCCCCTCCAGCTTCCACATTTTGGTCCCTGTGCCCTTTAAGACTCAACTTGGTGAGTGTCAGCTCAGCACCAGTGAGTCCTCAACTTTCTGTGCATGGTCAATTACCTCCATGTCCTGTAGGAAGTTGACTCAGTGGGACTTGCTCTGGGGAAGACGTGTGTGGTTCTGCTCATTTGAGTGACGTGAAGTGGTGCTCAAATCACTACAACCTCTGCCAGCCTGTCTGCGGGCAGCATCCTTGTTCTGGAGAACAAACCTTCTGAGGAGCAGCTGAGGGAGCTGTGGGGTTGAGTCTGGAGAAGAGGAGGCTGAGGGGAAACCTTCTCCCTGCCTGGAATGACCTGACAGGAGGTTGGAGAGAGGTGGACGATGGTCTCTTGTGCCCAGGGCCAGGGGACAGGACAAGGGGAATGGCCTCAAGCTGCACCAGGGCAGGTTCAATGAGATGTCAGAAGAAATTCTTCCCCCAAATAGCTGAGGGGGTGTGGGACAGGCTGCCCAGGGAGGGGGTGGATTCCCCACCCCTGGGTGTATTGAACAGACGGGTGGATGAGGTGCTCAAGGAGATGGTTTAGGAGAGGACAGGGATGGTTGGCCTCGATGATCTTAAAGGTCTTTTCCAACCTAGTCATTCTGTGATTCTTGTCCTTGGGCATCCTCCTTGTCTCTCTATCTCTTCATACCTGGGGTATCTCGAGTGTGTTGGCAGCCTCTGGCTTTGGATCAGCTCTGTGAAATCCACTGAAATCCAGCAGCAGGAAGGGCGCTATCGCCCAGCAGCTGAACGGGAGCGGTGCCAGCGGCAGCAGCTTGTGTTTGAATGCTCCACTATTGCTCCTTAGCGGCGGGAGGGTGAGACCATGGGGGAAGGTGTCCGGACAAAGGGGAAGAGAAAGGAGGTGGAGGAAACGGAGATGCAGACACACATCCTGGAAGGAAGTTAAAATAGAAACAAACAAATCAGTGTCGCTGACACATCTGCGGCCCTGTGAGGCAGGAGCCTACAAGAAGTGCTCTGTTTGGGGCTGTGAAGGACTTGGCTGGAGGACACAGCGGTTTGCAGGCCCTGATGCTTAGGGAACAGTCAGTAAAACCAGAAGTACTGGAGCTGTAGAGGTGCCCACAGCAACCTGACCCTTCTGCAGAGCTCGGTCGAGCTAACTGCAAACCAAAGAGCAGGCGCCATGGGCTGGTTATAATCCACTCCTGGTAAATTAGGGGGGTTAATTACTGTTGGGGATGACAGTTGAGCTTCAGTAGATCTCAAGGAGGGGAGGGGTTCAGGTGTTGGTGCTGCTTCACCTTTCAGAAGCTGCCTTTCACAAGTAAATCCTCATTGGGTTTATGTGGCATGATTTCAGGTCATGTTTCTGTTAAAGGTCTTTATTAATTTCATGGAATAAAAAGTTTTACTTTCTGGGTTCATGAATACACACATGAATACATGTTTCATCATACACTTATAAGTGTATGATGAAACTAAAATTCTACAGGAAGACAAATGTTTATGTCCCCCTATTTGCTTCTAATGGAGAAAGAGTTGGTTATTTTAGCCTTAAGGTTCTCCTTTATCGCAATGGTCCAGTATGTTTCCATGGATAATTGGGATAGCTCGTTACAAAGCCATAGTTCTGAACTGAGGTCTCCGGGATCAGAGAGGTCCTGGGTGACAATAGAGGGTTCAGTGAGAGGGTTGAGGCTCAGTTCAGTGTCTCCAGGAGGGAAAACCATCTCACCTGAAGGCTCGATTTCTGCACCTACATCTATCTCTGTTGACCAACATAAGATTTTTCAAAGATGAAATTAAAAAAAAAAACAAACTAGGAGAAGCAGGTGAGGGGCACTACCTGGAGCTGCTTCAGTTCCTGAATATTGACTGTTGGCTTCAGCTCACCAGGCTTGATTTTGCTCCTGCTGTGATTTCTTAGAAATGTCATAGTCTCCTATTGTAAAACCTCATTAACATGAAAACTGAACTATAGCAAGCCATCACATGTTGATTTTTTTTAAATATAGAAATTTTTTTAATAGTTGGATTTTGTTTGGTCTTGTATCAAGCGAACAGATGAGCTCAATCACAGCAGCAAAGCTGAAGGTAGGGTGGTGTATCAGCAGCTGATGTATTTCCTGCTGTTCTCTGCACACTCCTGTGGGTAAGACGACCTGAGTTTCCAGACCTTGTGTGTGCTTAAACTGAATTTAATGTAAAAAGAAAATACAACCAAGGAATTACTGGAAATACTTGGTGTCTGGAGGAATGCAGTTCCTCCAGACACCATTAAAAATCCCTCTGGATTTTTAATGACTTTCATTAGATGATTGCTGCTACGCACTGATGAAATATTAAGAAAATTTGGAGAGACTGTCACTTCCCATACAGATGCTTTAAAGACATTGTAGCCACAAGGAAGAGACTTTGGCATGATGCTGCTGAGTCCAGCCAGCAAGAACCACTTTACACCGAGACCCAAACCCAGTGATGCTGCCTCTGGCTCCTTTGGTTAGAACTTCTGGTTTGAGTAGTTGTAGTTCAATAGTGTTGAACTTACTCTGGCAGTAACTACACCATGTGTAGGTAGTTCTGTCCCTACCATGTAGGTGACAGTCCTCCTGTCTCTTGAAAACCTCAGAACTCTTTGGGCTGTTTTTACACTGTAACCACAAGAGATGTGTTTGGTTCCAGGTGCGATACAGTCAGGAATATGCACGTTAAACTAAATTATTAGCTGCTGTGCTGTGTGTAAAATAAGGAGGAAGTACTAGTAGCTTCTGCTTCTGAAAAAAGGGAGAATTCTGTGAGCTCAGCAACTTCAGTTTGTAACTTCATGCTGCCAGCTTCAGTTTCCCTTCCCCTCGCGTATGCCAGCTTGGGACGCCTTGCTATGAGCTGAGATCATCTGAATCTACAAACTGATGTAGACACCATCATAAATGAAGGATGCTGATTACTTACAAGTGCAGGGATCTGAGGCTGTGATGTCATATCTTGCTGTGAAACATAACCAGTGTGGGCTGATAGGAGTTGACCTTGCAATGTCCTTCAGACACCAGGGAAGAGGCGACGCGGGGACAAGGCTTTGTGTGTCCCAGACCCCCACCGCTTGCAGAGCGATGAATGTTGATTGTTTCAGTAATGATTCGCCTCCCTTAAGGCCATGGTTGCCAGCACTAACAAAGTTTCTCTGTGTATTTCCCTCTCAGGTGAGAATCCCTCTCTTTTTCTCCTTGCCCTCCTCTTCCCTGCTGTCCTCACAGCGTGCCTCTCCCGTTTTCCCTCCGCAGTTTGCCATGTGGGTGGACGCCGTTATATTCGTCTTCAGCTTGGAGGATGAAATTAGCTTCCAGACTGTTTACCACTACTACAGCCGCATGGCCAACTATCGCAACACTAGTGAAGTCCCTATGGTACTAGTGGGAACCCAGGGTAAGTGCACTCCTCATTCACAAACGTGTCTGTGTCCCTAAAGACGGTTCCACGCTGGCAGAGCCACGTTGTCCTGTCTCTTCCCCAATTTTGCAACGGTACCCGATGTCCTCGCAGCACCCTTGGGACTTCAGCAGTGAGGATTTGGCAGAATATATTTGAAAATATTCTCAGAGCTTGCCAGTTGTGGTGGCTCTCTTGATGAGCAGGGAGATGCTGATGCTGGATTCGGGCGGGTGAAGCAGTGATGCAACCAAGTTGTGAAGTCAGGCTGATCTCCCAGTGTCACGAGTGTCGGCATCGTGAAGACGGGCTGGAGTTGGCTGACCACAACAAGAAGCAGAACTGAACCATGCCTGTGCAGTCTCTGGGGTTGGTCACTGCTAAATCCAATAGAAAAGCAACTTCTTACCACCTGAAACACACACACACACACACACACACATCCCAAATTCTGTTACTCCAACGCCTCTCCTGGAGGTTATGGCGCTGTGTTAGCGGGACAGCACAAGTGCCACGCATTGCTCTTGTATACTTGATTTGGGGCACAGTCCCTTTCAGCATGTGCTGGTGGTTTAGGTGGTGTCAGAGCTTTTTTGGTGCTTTTCCAGCTCGTTCCTTTGCCAGGCGTGCGGCCGGAGCGCACTTTCTGTGCAGCGCAGCCGCGTGAAGGCAGGGGAAGTGCCGAAGGGGGAATCGCAGCTGGGCTGCGGGGCGGAAACAGATGATGAAAAAACAGATGAACGAAAAGGGAAGCAAGTAGGTACATGAAAAGTCCTAGGCTAGCAGAAACTGCAGCTGAAAAGCAGAAATGAGCTGCTTTGAAGGACAAGGGGAAACGTTTCCCGAAGCTGCTTCTCTTTCTCCATAGCTGACCCTTTGAGTACAGTTTCCCATCTCATTCCAGTTTTTACCAGAAAAAAATTTGGGGTTTCAAAGTTCCTTTACTAATGCAGCTCTGATGCAAAGGAATTTTTATTATTATTATTATTATTATTTTTTTTAAAAAAGTGACTGAAGATGGGACTACTGCTCATTCTGGGAGTGAGCATCAGAAAAAAAACCCCACACTTTTCAACTACAACGACTGTCGGTGCAGTGAAATGAAGTACATTAAATACATCTGTTAAATTCATTTCAAATACACCCTTCCAGCATGTTGGGATTTTGATCAATATTCTTAAACTGAGGTATGAAGTGAAACCTCTCCCAAATATTCACACCTGGTGCTTCCTCTGCCCCGTGGTTCTGTTCTGAGTGATGGGCCAGGGTGTAACATACAATTTGCTTCAGGAACAAAATTTTTGAAGCTGAGGTGTTACTTCTCAATCCCTTTTTGTTTGGTTTGTTTTTTTGTTAAATGTTTCCAGCGCCCTCTGCTGATAAAAGAAAAATAAGTCTGCCTCTAGCTTTGCCAATAGCCACTGTGGTTTTATTGTTTAGAGGTAGCAGTGCCATCAGTTGATGCGCAGTCGTGTCATGCTCAGAACACAACACTGCAGTCCTTGCTGACATCACACTCACATCACAGTGATGTTTTTTCCCCCAAATAGTGAAGGTAGTTTGGTGCCACAGGAAGCAACATAATTTTAGGCAAGTGCTCAGAGCAGCTCTAACTGCAGAAATCAGTGCCTTTAAATCAAGTTTTGAGACTCAACGCTGAGTTTCCTGGATCCAGTCGTGGCTGTGACTTGGAAATCAAGCTGTGAATAGATGAGGAATTCAAAGCATTCAGTGTGTGTACAGGTACAGATTACCTGTAAGCCAGGGCTGGTACAGGAGACCTGAAAATCAGTTGATGTGTTTAGAATCAGCAGCCACTTGTTTTTATAAGTATGTCTTACTTCAGAGCTTGGTTTCATTCGTGTCATTCTGTACATTTTTTATTTGCAGCTAGTGACCTAAAACCACTTTAAGGTAACCCAAAAAGCATCCTGCTCTTTCCTGGTTTTCAGAATCAATCCATGTGCTGGTGGTATTAGCAATGCTAAGTATAAAATTAGAGTGATGCACAACCCTGTTGTCTTAAATTGTGAGAAATCTCGTGGTTTGTGCTTAAAATCACTGCTTGGATACCAATAATCATAAGTTAATGCTTTCAATTTATATTTCACTGCCTTTTTTTCCCCTTCTCTCTGTTGCTGTAGATGCTATAAGTTCCAGTAATCCACGTGTCATAGATGATGCCAGGGCGAGGAAGTTATCAAATGATCTCAAGAGATGCACTTACTACGAGACCTGTGCTACCTACGGACTCAACGTGGAGAGGGTCTTCCAGGATGGTAAAGATGACTTTTATCTTCCACCACGTTGCACAATGCTGTAGCTGTGGGGTTGTGTTTTGTTTTTTTTAAATAACTGATGTGTGATTGCTCAGGTGCTCACCCTTTTTTTTTAGCATTTAGTTAAAGAAATGCTCATTTTTAGGGATTTATTTTGTTAGATTGTCTTAAGTCCATTCTGCTGATTGTGGTTGTGTTCTCTGTCAGGACCTTCTGTCTTAACACATCTAAACTGACTTTGTTTAGTCTTGTTGATCTTTTTCCCCAATTCTCTATGGCACTTGCTTTATTTTACCAAAGTTTTCTGTGTTTTCACTTAGTGCTCAAAGAGACCTTGAAGGGCAGTTTGTGCAGAGTAGTTGAAAATTGTTCTAGTTTGCCTTGTAGGAGGTGCTTGAGGTCACTGCATACTATCAAATAAATAAATGGAAGTTTTCTGACCATCTGTTACTATTTTGGAACACTTTTAGGTCTTGGAGATACTTGTGTGGCCGGCCCGAGAAGCAATGCTGAGCTTGGTCTTTGCTCCATGAGATGGACTTGGTGCACCCTCTAGTGGAAATTCAGCCGGGTATCCTGGGGCTTTGTGGTCTTTATCGTTCAACCAGGGTTGTCTGGGCCCTTCATCCCAGCAGTTCCTCAGCCTGTAAAAAAACCTTTAGTGTTTTGCTGAAATACATTTCGTCCTGTGGGGCTTTTTGTTGATGGCTTCATTGTTGGAAAGACCTGTGGGGTTTGGGGTTGTGTGAGGCAGCGTCACATCAGTACCGGTCAGAGATCTGGGCAGAGAGACCTACCATGAAAGCAGAGAAGCAAAACAGCCTTTTTTTTTTTTTTTAACATGGAAAATAAGCAAAATATTGAGACTTTTACAGGGAAGAAGACCCTGATGTGCTTCGCTAGGTGTAGTCCTACATAAGGATAGTCTTACCCATCTTCCTGGTAGGATTTCTGGGAAAAGCATTCCCAGCAGTATCTTCATCCTTTGCTCACTGTTTTCACTTGAACTGGGTGCAGAAAAACCTGGTGTTGCTGCCTCCATTTTCTGGTTTTCATGAATTTCAGAGAACCAATAGGTTCTTGTGTTAGTACACTTATTTTTGGGTGCTGCCTATAGTTAGTGTTAAGTACATACTCCACGTTGCAGCGTTTGTGGGTCTTTGTAAAGTCTACCTTTTTGTTCTGTTCTTAGGGATCTTTTTTGAGATCTCAGAAGTGATATGAGAGATGTGTGAGCTTCCCACATGCTTTTTTCTTTTTCATCTTCAGTGATAAGTAGAACTGACAGACGTTGTGTGTTTAAGAAATATCAAGGTTTTGTTTTACCTACATGGCAGTCACCCAACTCTGTCATATTTCCTGACTAATAGGATTAGGAAAGCTTCTGTGTAAACGTGTTGTACTTGCTGGTACTTGACAGATGTCTCTGGCACCATATCCAGTTCCTGGCAATTTTGTTTCAGCAGGAGTCAAAGCAACTCCTTAACCTCGTGAAAGGAGAGGGTGTCAACCATCCAGGCTTGGTTAAAACACATGGTTTGCCCAACTCTGGGATGTGTGGGTTCACAAGGGATTTTAGTGACTTCTTCAGAGGGACCATGTAATCTATAAGAAAGTTGGGGAGGGAGTTTTTAGAAGGACGTGGGGTGACAGGACAAGGGGGGGGATGGTTATAAGTTGGAAAGGGTAGATTTAGATTGGATATTAGGAAGAAATTCTTCCCTCTGAGGGTGGTGAGGCTCTGGCACAGGTTGCCCAGGGGAGTGGTGGATGATGCCCCCTCCCTGAAGGTATTCAAGGACAGGTAGGACGGGGCCTTGAGCAGCCTGGTCTAGTGAGAAGTGTTCCTGCCCATGGCAGGGGGTTGGAACTAGATGGTCTTTAAGGTCCCTTGCAGCCCAAACCATTCTATGATTCTGTATGCAGACCTTTGAAGGCCAGGGGTATAATTGTGGAAGAAGCTTGAAGGAAACTTTTAAATGATCTTTCCTCTCCAAAAAGGTTGTGAAGTATTGTAGCAACAGACTGGCTTGGAGATGGGTGCTATGGTGAGGAGCACTGTGGGTGCTGGCTATTTCACCATTTAATGAGTGCTAATGACATGAAAACATTTGATTAATGATAACAAATTTGCTTTTTTGGAAAATAATAAGTAAATCACCTCTTCTGTGAAATGACATTTGATGGGAAATAGAAGCTTAGTGTACACTGGCTGTAATTACTCAACTCCACTTTCATTCCAATTTCTGTGTGTGTGGAAAGGTGTGGAATATGAAATGTATATAACTGCACCTGACACAATTTAATAAAATAGCCCAGGCTGCCCTGTGACTTGCCCCCTCTGGCATATCAACAGTAGAACGTTTTTGTGCTTGGTGAGTCAGTTTCTTGGTGCAACCAGTCTGTTTCCTTGCTGGTTCCACTTAATACCCCATCTCCCCTGGAGCTGCTGTTAAACTGGAGTGGCTCTTCCTCACCTTACACTAAAGAAACCTGGTTCCTTTTCAGTGAGGGAAGCAAACATCAGCCTTGTTCTATGACTTGGACCTCATACCTGTGGTTTATTTTTATTTCTTAAATGCAAGCAAATTCTGATATAGATCCAGTTGAGGGACATGGGCAGCGTGCAGCATTGATTATAAACTTACCTTTGTGTTCTGATCCTCTCTAGAATAAATGGAGCCAATTATACAATATCAGAAAGCCTAGTCTGTGTTTAAAAAAAACAAAAACACAACTTCCTGAGGTAAATGTCAGTGAATAAGGAAGGGGTGAGGGGAGGATGGACAAGGCTAAGTTGAGATCTTCACATAGTTTTCCTCTTAATAATTTGAGGAATCCCTGTGCCAGCAGCCTGTTTTAACTGTGCTTTTCAGCAAACTTGAAAAGGGCACAGGCCAATTATTGCATTCTGTTAATAGATGAATGGATAAAACAAGGTTTTTATAGTTTGTAGCTGGGGAAAAATAGTTGTTGACAAGTTAGTAGCTGTATGCACCACATGGAGCTACTGTACCTATTACAAGTCCTTCCTGTGCATTGAAATTGTTTCTAGACTTTGCTCCCAGCCAGCCAGACATCCCTTCTTGGGATGTAGGTACAGGGTTTAATCACTATTTGTTACAGTAAATAATAAGTACTTGAGCTGAGNAGTACTGTAGCAGATGGATTGGGGGGGACTGGGATTGGTTTAGTCCTGTTAGCTGTGGTGCTCTCACTTCAATCAGGTCAGATACTACACAGTGCTTTACATCAGCTGGGATTTACATACGTAATTTATGGTCCAAGTGTAGCTGCTCTTCCTCTCCCCCTTGTCTTTCTCATTGCCAGTGAGTTGGTAAAGCTGAAACTGGCTGTAAACTTGCAGTGTCCAAGCTCCCATTCCCAGTCCAAGTCAAAGCGCGCTGGCCTTCAACATACCAGCTCCCCGCCGCGTAACAAGCGGCGCTGCTTTACAAGCTGCTTCTAAAATTGAATTTTTTTCTTTCCATTTTCTGCCTCAGTGTGATGCAGACCCACCTTTCAAGTGAAGAGATTGGGAATGGCATCGAAGGCTCTTTTACTCCTTGATTGCACACTAATTAGAGATTACATTTCTGATTTTTTTCCCCTGCAAACACCACTGACCTCGCTTCATGGTCGTCTGTTAGAACTCATTTCCTACTTTCCCCACAGCTGAGTGGTAGAATAATTTGACTTGAATGATGATGATGATGATTATTGTTATTATTATGGAAACACTGCTTTATTCCTTAGTTGAATCCAAATGCTTTGCTTACAATGCTTCATTACAGTCGAGAAGCTCGCTGGTGATTGAGCAGAATCATGAAGACCTTTAAGATCCTCAAGTACGTAGGTTCATGCTTTGCAATACAAAAGCTGCTTTGTAATAATATTTGGTCCACAGAAACTTTTTATGAAGGTTGATGTGTAATTAATGTGGATTTAATTGTTACATAACTTTTTCTAATGCTTTAAGAAGCTGAAAACTGTATTTTATAAATAACAATTGTTATTAATATTTCTTCTTAGCCCTGTGGAATATGCTTTGGATNACTTTGGTCCCAGCCAGACAGACATCCCTTCTTGGGAAGTAGGTACAGGGTTTAATCACTGATTGTTATACTAAATAATAAGTACTTGAGCTGAGGTGCTCCAAGTGTTGGCTCTGGTAGGTCTCTGAGGGTGTTTCATTATGGTGACCATGTTCCACAGCTTCTCCTGGCTTGCAGCAAGCAGGGTGCTTCACTTCTCTTTCATTTGTAGGGAAACAGTGATTGTGATGGCTGGGGGTTTGGGGGTGCCTTTGGGTT
>VXBZ01000539.1:119659-150644 GCA_013399135.1 Heliornis fulica
CCTCCTTCTCCTCTCCTCCTCCTCCTCTCCTTCTTCTCTCTTTACCCTCCTTTTCTCTTGGCTCCTGGTTTCCAGCCCTTGACTGATAGTTTCTCCTAACTTCCCAAACCTTGGTGTAAGTCCTTAAGAACCCTCACACAGCTAGAACCAGGGTGTGAGAATGTTTATTGTGCCCATTCCACTTGGTGGCAAAGGCTGCATTCCCTCAGGAGCCACCGCGGAGAAGTGGAAATCCTTTACCAGCCAGTCCGTGCTTTATGCAGTTGCTACTCAAAAGTCCTTGTGTTGCCCAAATTAGTTACAGTCTTCTTGATGGGATTGATTTTTGAAATCTTAATTTCCAGTAGAGTTTCTTCCAAAGAAGTTGTCTTTGTCCTTGTGAGATCCGTTGAAGTCCAAGAAGATCAGGGTGCTGCGGGAGGTAGAACACAGGGGCAGGATCTGCCTTGCCTTCTGGAGAAGCCCATGTGGTCCCTTTGCAACTGAATTAAAATCAGCAATTTAAAGATGTGGGAGGAAAATGGAAATTTGTTCTAACATGAAGGTGAAACATTTACGATTGGTCAGGGAATTTTGTGCTTTGTGTGTGTAACAAGTGTCATTTATCTTGGAGATGAAAAGGAGCATCTGGGACTCAGGAAGAATAGTTAGTATAAGGTTGGTATAAGACTAAAAGCTAATAGTTTTATTAGTAAACATATGTTTTTTTGGGGGGGTTCCAGTATGATAGCCCCCAGGATTTCCAGGCAGACAGAATGCTGCTGTGCTGGGCGCTCTCTGCGGCGTCTCACCCCCTTGGGAAAGGCTGGAGGTGACTTTTGGAGTCACAAAACCAAGTTCAACTTGAGAGCTTGAAGCAAAACAAACCTTTGCCTGTCTGCATTTAATGAAGGAACATTATTGGCAGATGCCAAAGTCACACATACTTTTTTTTAATTCCCATAGAAAATTGGATTTTGTGCATAAAACTTGTTAATATTAACAATGACAGGTCATTACCGGTTTCAAGTCATATATACAAACTCCAAATGACATAATGTGGTAGTGGTGGCTCTGTTGGCAATACTTTTGTGTATGGGAAAGAAAATTGTGAGGAGTAAATCAGCTCTGGTTTAGCATATACACAGTTGACTTGCTCCCATCATTTATGCCCACTCTGATGGCTGATAGAGTTGCTTGTGTCTTATGCATCATAATTTACAGTCTTGCAGCCAGGTATGGTTAGATTTAAGCTGTGCAATAGTGTAACTAATGAGAGATATAGGAAATTTATAGCACTTGATGATTGATTGGATAAGTACTTAGACATTAATTGAAATCTGAGGATTCCCACCTGTCTTTCAGTTTGAGGAAAAAAGCAAACCTGTTTGGACAAGAAGAACAATTGCTTCATGGTGTTTCAGAAGTTCTTCCCATGTTTATGGAGAACATGGTTGGAGTTAAAAGGTGGGAGGCTGGCAGGCTTTTTGTAATCTTGCAGTGATTTTGGGTAAGCAGTGGTCCCTTCATCCCTTGGAGGAACCAATTGATTCATATATATAGCAATGTCACTTTGCAAAATCTCTGTGTGACTTCGCTTCCCATCCCCTGGGATCATCTGTTTTGGTCCTGGTTCAATCTGGAAACTTGTCTGTAGTTTTTGCTTAGCTTCCCTGTCCCTAGCTGTACACAGAACCACAGAATCACTGGCTTGGAAAAGACCTTTGAGATCATGGAGTCCAACTGTCCCTGTCCTCTCCTAAATCATCTCCCTGAGCACCTCATCTCCTGTCTGTTCAATACACCCAGGGCTGGGGACTGCACCCCCTCCCTGGGCAGCCTGTCCCACACCCCCACAGCTCTTTGGGGGAAGAATTTCTTCTGACATCTAATCTGAACCTGCCCTGGTGCAGCTTGAGGCCATTCCCCTTGTCCTGTCCCCTGTCCCTGAGCACAAGAGACCATCGCCCACCTCTCTCCCACCTCCTGTCAGGTCATTCCAGGCAGGGAGAAGGTCTCCCCTCAGCCTCCTCTCCTCCAGACTCAACCCCCCAACTCCCTCAGCTGCCCCTCAGAAGCTTTGTTCTCCAGACCCTTCCCCAGCCTGGTTGCCCTCCTCTGGACCTGCTCCAGGACCTCCATGTCCTTCTTGGAGTGAGGGGCCCAGAGCTGAACACAGCACTCGAGGTGCAGCCTCACCAGTGCTGAGTACAGAGGCACAATCCCCTCCCCAGACCTGCTGGCCACGCCGGTTCTGATCCAAGCCAGGATGTCGTTGGCCTTCTTGGCCACCTGGGCACACTGCTGGCTCATGCTCAGTCTGCAGTCACCCAACACCCCCAGGTCCTTCTCTGCCTGGCAGCTCTCCAACCACTCTGCCTCCAGCCTGTAGTGCTGACCAGGGTTGTGATGTCCCAGGGGCAGGACTCTGCCCTTGGCCTTGTTGAACCTCATCCCATTGGTCTCAGCCCATCGTTCCAGTCTGGTCAGGTCCTGTTGAAGAGCCTCCCTACCCTTGAGCAGATTGACACATCTTCCCAGCTCAATGTCACCCACGAACTTACTGAGGGAACATTCAAACATGTTGTCTGACAAATCACTTGGACAAATACTTTACATTAATCTCTCCATTAATAACACCCTTGAACCGATCATCTCTAAAGAGACCGCACAGCTTTTTTCTCTGTAAATGTACCATTCTTGCTGGAGCTCAAGCCTCGTGAAAACGTCTAAATTTTCCCATTAAGTGCTTAAAAAGTAATAAAACTAAAGCCATTAGCCTTCACTCATCAGATCTGTATCAAGAGGAATATTCTTCGGCGCAATAAATCTGATCAAGTGTTCGACGTTTATATCACCCGGATTCATTCCCTGGAAATGGACCTTTGAAGGTAAATTGCACTAAGTAGGGCAGTTTAAATTTTTAATACAATCTTATTGTAACTGTTAGCAAATGATTAAAGTGCAAAGCGCTGGGGACTTAGATGTTTGGTGAGATTTATGTTAAATACTGTATGATGCTCCTGCTCTGGCCAGTTGCTGCTTTTATGACAGCTGGATGTGCATAGAAGGGAGAAAAAAACAAAGGAGTTTGCTTTAGTAATAGGGTGGATGAATTTATGTCTGCTACTGGGGTATGTGGAGGTTGGATTTATTTAATTATTTTCAAGATGGGATTTATTTCACCCCCGAGTGAGGCAGTAGCCCTGGTAACAGTAAGCTTAACAATATTTCTGGTGGGAATCAAGGTGGATTTTAATGGCTCAGCGAGTAACGAGCTCATCGTTTTATTTATTCCTACTTGGCTCCTCAGTGGTTTACTTTGCAGATTTTTTTTCTTTAAAGAACATTCTGTTTCTTGATTTTGGTGGTGAAGAACCTACGTGACTCAGATTTCAGAGGAGGCAGCGTATTTGTGTGACAGTGTCTGGGAACTCGCTGCAATTCTGCCAACCTTGTTTTGGTTTTGGACCTACCCATTCTTACATTGAAACTCAGTTTTATACAGGAGACTGTCACCTGCATCAGCACTCCAACAGGGATGTTTTGAGTGTCTTAAAGCTACCTCAGATTCTTTGGTTTTGAGAAATTTTTGGTGGTTGAGAGGGTTACAAGTACGTGGCGTATATTTAATGCCAGAAGCCATCAAGGTGGTGATGCCTGTGGACACTGCACACCTTGAAGACAGAGCTGCTGGTGTTTGAAGGAGACAGGAGGAGACTGGCAATACTGTATGAGACAGTCAGGAGGAGACTGGCAATACTGTATGAGACATGATGCCTGGTTTCTTTGTTTCTGAGGAGGAAAGTCACATTGTGAGGAATGATACCCTCAAGTATTTAAAGTGAGAGCAGTGCTATTTGTTCACACTGTACAGTGAACCTAACATTTTTTTTATACATCCCAGGATTTGGGTTAAAATGGATACAGCTCTTGGGGGTTTTGTTGCTCCTCTGGACCTCTGATGTGCCCAGAATACTTCTCCTCAAAGCGTGGGTGACTCTTTGACCTGTCAATCATCTGCTTTGTGGTATTCAGCCTGCCAAAAGTCTGTGCCTACCAGATGTGCCAGGATGGCAGGGGAAGATGCAGCTAGCTCCTAGTTAGTTTTTATGTGCCTTCACTTGTATGGTTTAGTTACTCAGGCTGCAGTTTGGAGCAGTGTTGTCATGCTTGCATCACAGAGTGAAAGGGGACATGTGATATTTGGAGACAGGGACAAATATTGTAATGTTTAAGGGGCAGAATGCTCAGGTGGATTAAACACAGGCATTACAACTGCTCTGTCTGGGTGAAGTTTGGTATGGAAACAGGGAAGCAAGAGAGATCCATCTTGTCAATGGCAGAGTCTCCTCTAAGGATTATTTCAAATAGGTGGAAGTGAGTTCTGCTGAGTGTTACAAAGGTGCTGCAGAATACCAGTGCAAAGTCAGGAGTATTTGTTGGTGAAGTAGTTAACACCTAGATGTAACAGTGCTTAGGTAGGCTGGATGTTTAAATGGCAGCAGCACCTTGGGTAGTTGTCCACTAGAAAAACTAGTAGCAGAACCTAAGAAAGGTGGATGGTGTAGCCTGTTCTTGGTGTGCCCATAAACCACGTTCTCTCCTCCAGCCACTTTGGCTTGTCTTGGAACTTGAATGATCAGTGATCTTTCTGGTTACTGCCAGGTCAGGCTGTAAACAGAGTCTGTGTTGAAACTTCATGGACTTTGGGATGGATCTAGACCAAAGATGGGGCTACTTGTGCTTGACTGTACTCTGAGTTTGTCATCCTCTGCGGGGAGTTTACTAAACTACCCTTAGAGCAGGGTTGCTTGACTTGATTATTCTAATAAAAAACCTTGTTTTTTTTCTTTTTTTCTAACAAACCCTTTTCTTCACACTTGAGTTAGTAGGATTCTCTCAATGAGGCTTTAGTTCAATTTTACCTAATAAATGTGACAAAGTTTATTTCTGTCTACAGTATGGGTATATTGGATTCTTGCTAGCAGAACCAGAAGCTTTCTGTCATTTTCTCTGCTATTTAGAGAGCTTATTGGATTTACCTAAATCTTTAGAAAGTAGAAATATTTTCTGCCAAGACATAATTCAACAGTGTGCTCTACAAAATAGCCTTTCTATGAAGCTAGTTCACAGTGTAAATGGGAAGTTGCTTACCAGGTGATAAAGTATTAAGCTTCCTATTGTATGTTACCTAACTCCGTGTTTTGACATGACTAGTGCAGTTCTTTCTTTTGAATAGAACTGAATAGCTTACAGTGATCCTGTGAGTAATAATTTTATCCTTTAACCACAGTTACAAATCCAGTTATTTTATTTATTGGCACTTTATGAAACACATCAATTAATTGTCATTGTATTACCACAGAATCACAGAATGTTTAGGGGTTGGAAGGGACCTCTGGAGATCATCTAGTCCAACCCTCCCTGCCTGAGCAGGATCACTTGGATTAGGTCACAAAGGAATGTGTCCAGATGGGTTTGACTTCTCCAGGGGAGACTCCACAACCTCTCTGGGCAGCCTGGCCCAGGGCTCTGTCACCCTCACAACAAAAAAGTTTTTCCTTTCTTCCTATTGAACTTCCTCTGTTCAAGCTTGGGCCCATTGCCCCTTGTCCTATCCCTGACCATCACCAAGAAGAGCTTGGCTCCATCCTTCTGACACTCACTCTTTGCATATTTACATACATTAATGAGGTCACCCCTCAGTGTCCTCTTCAAGCTACAGCGGCCCAGCTCCCTCAGCCTGTCCCGTTGATGCTGTTTTCTGGGAGGTTTTGCTATGTGGGGTGGGGTTTTTGTCTGTGGATTTGTTTTCTTTTTCTTGTTTCAACATTTTTAACGCTTTGTATTTAAAAACAAACCTTTCTGTGGGAAATAATAGCATTTAGGACTCGATTCCATTCATGAGCTTCGTGATTTACCACCACGTGCAAAAGTCTGTACCTGTGTCTCTGACACAGCGTTTGCTTTATAAACCCTACAGCCATGCTTCTACTTGCAGCAGGGGATGAGCAGTGAAGAAAACACAGATTTATTTTTTATATTCTTTCAGACTCCAGATGCTTTCCCAATTGTCCAGTGGATTTATTGATGTATTTGCTTACCTGATCTTGGGAGACAGTAATTTGCATCGAAGTTGGGAATAAATGATACGCGGCGTTAATCACAGTTACCTGTCGGAGGGGAAAAAGATATTTATAGGCATTGATTAGAGATATTTAATACTGAGTGTTATTAACAACTGTGGGTTTGTGGCTGGTAGAACAAGCGTGGTTGTTGTGTGTGAGAACCGGTGCTGAAACAGTGTGTTTCAATGACAGCAGCACAAAAGCCCCAAGGAGGCAGCGAGGTGGGGGATTAAATCTGTTTTAAGGAGAAATGCAGGAAAATCTTTTAGGAACATTAATACTCTGCTAGGGAAACCAATAAGGAAATTTAACAACCAAATTTTCCTTACTCACTGTAGGGAAATTTGGTTGTTAATGGTGGTGATAGTGAACTTGTATTTTTTTCAGTATATCATCTGTGCATGCATAAGTTTTTTAACATCCATACTCTATTTAATTGTGTTGTGATAGAACCAGTTAGGTTTTGGATACATCTCTGTATGATGAGTTACAGAATTGGTTTACAAAATTACAAACATTTACACAATTTATGTATTTTACTAATAAGATGCAACTTTGAGCTCCCTTGGGGAAGCTGTGTAATGCATTAAAAAAAACATAATAGAACTAACTTTTCTCTGTAGCATACGTTATGTTTATTCATCTGTTGGTTAACTCCAGCCAGGAGGATGAGCTTGAACTTGCTTTGGAGATCCTGCTCTGCAACAGACAGACTATCAGCCTATCAGCCCAGCCTTCCCAGAAGAATATAGACGAGTAGAGCAAACCCGTTACCTCTAGCTTGAGGTCTTAACTATCCCAGCATGCTTTGTGCTTCACACGAGTTGTTTTTCTAGCTCTGTAGCTGTGATTTATTTTATTTATTTTTTTTAATTTAAAAAATAGACATGATCTTATTTTTTCACATTGTTGTGTCCTGTACAAACAGTTGGACTTAGTCATCTTGAAGGTCTTTTCCAACCTTAATGATTCTGTGAAGGTAACTCATTGTTACAGACGGCATTTACATCCCCCAAGTAGTAGGAGTGATCACACAATAGCTTCATTTCCAGCAAATTAGCAGCCCTGCAAAGTAATTGAGACATCAAGGATGAGAAGGTTTTTTTATTCATTCTAATGAGATAAAGGGAATTCAGGTAAGAATTGGATCCTATATTAAAACTTCTCTTCCTGTTTGGGGACCAACTTTGAAGCTCTCGCTGGATTAATCTTAAACACGCTTTTGTCTGCATTGTAGCTTTATATTAAATAGATGCCACAAAGAAATCGGGGTGTTAATTAGGGAAGGCAGGCTTCTCCCTTGGTGTGCAGCATTCATTCACAGCTGCTGAAGGATTTGGCTGCTTACTGGGAACCTGTGCCAACAGACATACAGCAACACTTAAAAGATTAATTAATTTGCATAAGTTTGCCTGCCTAGTGTGGGAGCAACAGCTTCTCTCCAACTTGGACAAGTCAAGTGCATTTATTTAGCATCCTCAAAGTAACATGGCTTCTTAAATGTTGGGGAAAACAGTATCCAGTGTTGCTGTGATTTCAGAAGTGATGTGGAAATTTGGTATTTAGCAATGAGGGAAGTTAATGAGTCTCCAGAAATACAGCTCTGGAAGCCCAGAGGGTCTGAGGTGAGTTGTACCTGCACACTTGCTCTTCCCACCCTTGTTGGTCACCCTGTAATGGGCAGTGGGGGTTATCCCAGCATGAACTGCTGTAGTCTGCTGTTAGAGCTGTTCATGGGTTTGTGTTCAGTGCAGGGTGGCATCACCTCTCCGTGGGCACGGCTTCACAGCATGCTGTTTCTACAGGGAAAACCAAACATAGACACTGTGCTTGGACACAGTATTGTGTTAGATTGACTGCTAATAACCTTTGATGGACAGCTTGATGGTTGTTAGAACAGAAATGGTTAAGGATTCTCAGTAGGAGACTTGTTGGAGTTTTTTTAATATATTGACACGTAGTTGCTCAAGAAAACCCAGAAAATAACTGAAGAAATTGCTGTCTTCGAGTGCAGATGTTCCAGAAGTGCAGTACTTATTTCTGTATTGCAGCTGGCACATGGTATTCCCAGCTCATAAGAGTAGTTTAACCTAAAAAATGGATTGAATTTAAAATAACAGACACAATAGCCTTAATAGTGGATACTTACACTAATGTTTCCCATTCAGAAGCATTTGTGCTTAGCACTTGCTTTTCTGGTTATTACTGCTTTGCTTATAATATGTAATTGTGGAATAAATTTCCTCTTATTGAACCATTATTTATTGTAAATATGGAATGTTAAGCTGCAGTGTGGCTGCTGTAAAAATATTGTGATGTATCTTAACTTCCCACGGCGTGTGTTCGTTAGACAGGGCTTTTCTCATCGAACGAGGGAACCGTCCTCAGCGGCTCTTACGGCCAGAGGCGAGTTAGTGTTGTGCATCTGATGGTGTTATATCAGTTATACTGGTTATGCTTCTTCCACTTCCCCTCTCCTGCTCTCTACCAGGCTCTGTTGGGGTCAATGGGATATTTTTAAGGAACCAGGATTTACATGGGAACTGGTTTGGGAATTTCTAATGGTGTTTGTGCCCCGATGACAAATTTTGTGCTGTTTCTGAAGATCTTTCCGTCCCCTGGGAATTTTAAGCACTAAGCAAATATTTTCAACCTTTGAGCTCATGCAAAATTAATTTTTCACAATTTTTACCAATTAAGCAGATAATCAGATTGCTTGTGTAAGCCTTGTGATGAGATGTTAATCCTCTTGCACTTGACCCTCTGCAGCCTTGGGCTGTACTGTGGGAACATGCCCTTTCTAGAAATGCACCATGGTGCATCCATTTAGTCTTGGAAATCACAGAATCACAGAATGATTAGGGTTAGAAGCGACTCGAGAGGTCATCTAGTCCAACCCCCCTGCAAGAAGCAGGGACACCCCCAACTAGATCAGGTTGCTCAGGGCCTCATCCAACCTGGCCTTGAGCGTCTCCAGGGATGGGGCATCCACCACCTCCCTGGGCAACCTGTTCCAGTGCTCCACCACTCTCACAGGAAAGAACTTTTTCCTAATATCCAATCTAAATCTCCCTCCCTCTATTTTAAACCCATCACCCCTTGTCCTGTCACAACAGGCCCTACTGAACAGCCTCTTCCCATCTTTCTTGTAGGCCCCCTTGAGGTCCTGGCAGACCGCTAGAAGGTCTCCCCAAAGCCTCCTCTTCTCCAGGCTGAACAGCCCCAACTCTCTCAGCCTGTCCTCGTAAGAAAGGTGCTCCAGCCCCTTTATCATCTTCGTGGCCTCCTCTGGACCCTCTCCAACTGGTCCATGTCCTTCTTGTGTTGGGGGTTCCAGCACTGGACACAGTACTCCAGGTGAGGTCTCCCGAGGGCAGAGTAGTGCTTTTTCAAGCAGAGCTTTCTTGATGGTCTGTAAAACCAGTCAGATGGGTAATTTTCACGATTCTTATTCCAACCCACAAGTTATCAACAAGAATTAAAATTTCTCGTGGAAGTTCAAACAGCTGACATTCAGATTTGGAAGTCTGGCTGTTCCTGTCAGCCAGAGCGTTCGAGTTGCATTTAAAACTAGGTCTGCATCTCTTCCAACCCGCTGGTTGTTGGTGTGAATGGGACAGAGACTTTCTTGAAAGATTCCATGTTGTTTGTCATTCAAAGAGATCTGTGAGTATGGGGGCAGATGTGTCTTTTTATGATGGAAGTTAGTCACTGTGTTAAGTTTCAGAATATATTTTTTTCTCCCAGAATCACAGACAGGTTTGGGTTGGAAGGGACCTGAGAGATCATCTGATTCCAAGCCCCTGCCATGGGAAGGGACACCTTCACTAGCCCAGGTTGCCCAAAGCCCCATCCAACCTGGCCTTGAACACCACCAGGGATGGGGCTTCCACAGCCTCTCTGGGCACCCTGTGCCAGGCATTCACCACCCTCAGAGTAAAGAAATTAATTCTTCATGAGTGTTTATCTTTGTTGTTTTCCAGCCAGCCACAAGCATCCTATCTTCAGCTGCAACCTGTTTTCTGCCTGTCAGTAAGTAAATGTCCTGCTGCTGCTTGTGTCCCTGCACAGAGCAGCAGGTTTTAACTGGACCCAGTATTTGCTCACTCAGACTTGCAGCGGAGATAAATGATCCTTGTGGGCCCCTTCCAACTCAGAATATTCTATGATTGGTAATTGGAGAACCTTCTAAATACCAAGTGCTGGTGATAACAGAGAAGCACTGCCAGATGTTACAGGTGTTGTGTGCCTGGAGCCTTCCCTATGATTATTTCAGGCATTCCTTGGTGAAAAGCAACAGTGGTGACTCCGATCACTGCCCGTTGGGAAAGAGAGCGCTGGTCCTATTGTGGATACACTGGACATTTTCCAGTGTTAATCCAAGGAGAGGGAAAATCTCAGGTTAGATGAGGTTTCCCCAAACACCACATCTATTGTGTGATGCAGAAGGGACCTTTCTGTGCTCAGTTTTAAGAGGTGTGAAGCTTGATGAGACGGTCTTACCTTGTGTCTTGAACTTCTGGTGAGGAGTATTTTCCTCTCCCAGGTCTCTGCCTTTCTTGTCTTTATACTTGAATGAAGCTGCGCTAATGAGATTTGAGAGACCCGGCTGCCCCCACCAAAGCAGCCTCACGCTGCACAAGAAGTTGACATGTGAACAGCCTTTTGAACCAAGGAAAGACAACTCTGTCAGAGCAGTTACTCTGGCAACAGTATTTCTCATGGTCATTAGCTCCGAAACGGAGCACAAAGAGGAGCCGGTTCATTATGGAGGCGCAGCTCTGGGTTTCACGAACCTGCTTGTCCTCCCACAAGTGAATTTAGGCATCTGGTTGGCAGCCTCAAGCTGTCAAGAGTAGGATGGGAGAGCTTTGGTTTGGCCAAAGTTAGTGTATGGGTAAGTATTTCCCTATGTGATAATGAAAATGGCGGCGATGTGTAGATCTGCTTGAACGCTGAAACCTTGTTTTACAGCTCCAAGGCTGCTGGACCACCGAGCTTTCTGCTCAGTGGCACCTCCCATCCTTCCCCTAAAGCAGCCAGCCAGAAGTTGGTAGGGGCTGCTGGCGGATGGGTACTTTGACTAACAAAAAGTCGCCTTCGAGATGAAAGCGGCAGCGGGTGGGAAGGTTAATTTTGTTTTGGTGAGCTAGGTCAGGCATGGAAGAGGAGGCATTCAAGTCAAGAGCTTTCTCTCCAAGCTCGGATGTTTTATTCATCTTGCAGACCCAGGAATTTTACATGCTTTTAATTAACAAGGCCTTAAAGTGAAATACAGCTTCTGGTCATTCTGCCTTGTGAAATTAAGTTTCAGTGTAAATTAGCACGTCTTCTCCAAAGACCAAATATTTGCTAATCATCAGTTCTCCTCCTTTATAGCACTGAATATCCTTGGCATGGCCCTGTTTATATTTGCTGAAGAGTTCTTGGCATTGCAAATCAGTTTCATTTAGTTTTTCATAGATGGCTTACAATAAGAACCTCTCTGAAATGGATAGCTTCATTGAGTGTATAAACATAGGGAGAGTGACCAAATTTTTAAAAATAGTTCAAGTCCTTGTCACTCTCTTTGATTATTGTTGATATCTGCCACTCAGATTGAGTCAGTCTCCTATCTGGTTCAGAAACAGATCTTAGTGAGTGTATTTACATTAAATTAGAAGCACTGAATCATCTTTTGGATGAAATGGATCTGGAAGGCTCTGGGACAGAACTGTTTCTGCTTTCCTGCTTTCTCTGTTCAGTCTATAGTCTGATGTTGGTTTTAATTGCACAGCTTCCTCTGGACTGACATTTCAGTTGCAGGCACTTCAGTATTAAACAGAAGATTTTGACTTAGTCTTAAGTTGGCTAAGGAAGGATGCTAGTTGGCATTTGCTAACAGCAAGAAGATGTTTATGTAAGGCCACAGCTTATATCAAGTGTTCCTCGAGAACAGTTTTTATTAAGGTCTGATTTTCAGCTGAGGTCCCACCTAGCCACTGTTGAGTGGTGGTACCATCTTTTTTTGAGGAGGGGAAATGACACTTTTGGATGTGTTTTGATATATAAACCAAACAGAGTCACTCATAAATCCAGTGTGAACTTGTGTAGAGTTGTAGTTGGGGAAACAAAACGTGTTGGCTTAAGGATTTTATTATTTTCTCCCCCCTACCACTGCTAAGCAGCTAATGAGCGATCACCTTGAGGCCTAACCCAGATGTAGCAACAGGAATGGGTTTGGGGCTGAACAAGCAATATAGCGTGGCTGGTCTCGGGGTCTGGTGTTAGTTCTTATAATTACGGTGTATTTCTCTCCTGCCACACAACCATTTAACTGTGGGGTTTTTTCCTCCCTAACTACTGTGTCTGAAGATGTCAGCAGCAGGAGTTAGCAGATCTGTGGGGTTTTCAGTGCCAGCCATTTTAAGTTTTGTGTATTTCAGGGCTTTCTTCTCTGGAATAGAAGATGTAGAAAACGCGAATTTGCAGCAGCACTGCTGAGGAGATACGTGCTGAACCCCTTTTATTGACTTCTGATGGGCAAGATTTTAGGTTTCATCTCTTCTCACAAGGTAGCTTTAGAAAGAGCACAGTAGGTCTTTTGACAGTCCAGCGATTGCCCCCACAGATGATCAGTCGCGTCTTTCATATGTTGCAAACTTTGAAGGGTCAGGGTACTCCTTTAGGTACTTCTGAAGCTCATATCCCCATCATATCCGAGGGCAAGTAGCCCCGAGCACTTGAATATTGAACGCCATCTAATTACAGCATGACTGCAATGAAAGAAGCAAAAAGTGTTTGGTGTGTCTCAAAGGAAGAGCGGGTTGCTAATGAAGAGAGGGGAGAGGCAGGAGGAACCGTGCTCCGGCGGGGGGATGTCAGACTTGTTGCCGAACTGGAGGGGGAATTGGGAAGGTTTGGCAGCTCAGAAGGGGATTTCCATTAGGGCACGTTTGGTTTTTTTTCAAACTGAGGGAAGAGACGGAGAAATTTGAGACTGAGGATGGTCTGGGCCTGGAGTTTGTGGTTTTAGATCCTCCGCTGCGACTGTACCGTTGGGGCGATGCGCGCGGTAAATTCATCCTTGGGCTGCCCTGCCTAAGGTGTAGCTCCTGGATGCTTCTGCATGGTTTGAATGGGGGGGGTGTGAATGGAATTTTTTTAAATTCCAGCTTTTGTAGCAGACAAAAGACCTTTGAGGTCGTGCATTTGAGCAGGCGAGTTCAGGCTGGCTTGGGTTGGGTCTTTTCCCCGAGTTCAGGCTGGCTTGGGTTGGGTCTTTTCCCCTCGTTGCGTTGCTCGAGCGATAATTTGGCACAGCTCCACTGGGGTGTGTTGATGGGGAGCTGCAAACACACCTATGTTCAGATTGGAGGGAAGAGGTAAATGTTTGCCTTGACTAGTTACCTCTCCCATGTGAGAGGGGAAGCTTTTGCTGAGAAGGTAGTTTTCATTCATGTGTGGTTTTAATTCACTTTTGGTCTTAATTTAGGTCTTTGCTGCGTATGATGAAGACAAATCCACGGGCGTACGTTAAAATCTGACCTTTGGTTTGCTCTCTGCATTCACTAATGTCTTTTAAAATATTTTAATATATGGCTTTCCAGGCTCCAGATCAATAAACCAATGGGTCTGAAATGACAGAGTGCTACGATATTCCTCTGTAATTTAAACATGATTAGCTGATGAAGGTTATGATCAATATGCCAGGGGAAGATAAATTAATTGATACCATCCTTTCAGGATGATAAGAGGCCTATTGGAGGTGGGATGTAACTAATGAAGCTGCTTCTTCATATATATGAGCCATTTTTTACACAATGTATCCCCACTAAATCACAGTTACGCCATCATTCATTTACATGAAAAACATAAGCCACGGACCAGTTTCTTATTAAAATTCCATTCATTTGAGAAGAAAATCCCATGGTTACTCTGCTACACAACATCTCTGCCTTCCCTTACTGTGTGTCGAGGGGAAAACACTCCACAATCTTGGAATTTCCACAAAATCTGTTTTACCTTTTCCACACAAGACCAATGAATGCTGTTAGTCTAATTGCAGTGGGTTTCCTTGTGGCTTTTTAAGAAGGTGCCACTGGGTTTTGCCATTCTGCCTGTCTGGTTTTGGTGGAGATGATGAGAGTGGCTCTGGATGCCCTTGCATGAGTTTTGGTGGGTGCTTCTCTGCATGAGGATGACTGTGTGGCAGGAACCTAGGTTTAGCATCTAACTCTGTCTGGTCTCTGGAGATGGAAATTTTCTTTGGTTTTTTGTTTGTTTTTGTTTTTTTTTGTTGTTGTTGTTGTTGTTAATTTTGTGACCCAAAAGGTAGGCAACAAATGTAGTTTAAGACTTAAAGTCTTTGTCACTAAAAAAGAGCTCTTTCCAAAGGCCTTAGGCTGAATGCACTGGAATTTCAGAGTATCACAGAATGAATTCCTGAAATAGTTTGATTTTTTTTTTAAATGGAAAGATTACAGGAGAGGTAAGGAACTTGCTGTGTTTCAGATCAGCTCTGTTTCTGGGTTTGTATTACAAGGCTGCTAAGCTGTGTGCAGAGATGTTAATGACTCTGATCCCTATGTCCATTTGATAAATGCTGCTATTCTTTACATGTTGTAGAAAACTTGGTAATAAATTGCAACATAGATATGGCTTTTTTCCAGCTGTGCTGGCACTGCTAAGAGGTAAAACCTAAAACTAGAAGTCAGGATACAGCTTCTTTCTGTAATGAATTTAGATGGGACAGGATGTGTGGCACCACTAATTCGGGTATTTTATGTCAAGGACCTTTTATCAGTTTTATTATTCTGATTAGCCATTATTTCAAAACCTTTAAACTTGTGGCTTTCTAAGTGGATTGTCCTGATTGTCCAGGGGCTGGGGATTAATCAGAGCCCACCTTGCTCCTCAGAGTCCATGCCTTTGTATAAACTTGGGCGTGCTTGTGCTGGGAGCGGTGGCTTTCCCAAGGAGCCATCACTCTGTGCCATAGGACACCTTCCAGGATGGTACTGGTAAAGAGCACTGAGATGCACTTGAGCTGGGTCATTACTTGTATTTATCTTCTCTCTGCAAGAACATCCCAAAGAAGGAGGAGAAGCGTGTGCTACCATGGGCTTCGTTTGCTTGGGACTGTAAGGGTGTGGTGTATTCGTTACATCCTTCCTGATACTGCTTTTTGTGACTCAGACCTGGCTTTTTCCCCTTCTCCCTGGGTGTTGCTGGGTCTCTGGTGCTCTCCTGGTGCAGTTTCATCCATGTGGAGACAGAGCTGGTGTCTCACACGGGGTGTATTGTGAGAAACCAGCTTCTGTCACCGTTACTAGGCACGTGACAAGTTTGGGGACCAGGCTTTGGCAGCGGCAACCCCCGGTTTGTGGATTAGAGATGCACCATGTACCATAGCTGACCTGCCTGTACCTTTTGTTTCCCTTTAGTGGCTCAGAAGATCGTTGCAACGAGGAAGAAACAGCAGCTCTCAATTGGACCCTGCAAATCTCTCCCCAACTCTCCAAGCCACTCGTCCGTGTGTTCTGCCCAGGTCTCTGCTGTGCACATCAGCCAGGTACACACGCCAGATGCTTGAAAAAGGGACCTATAGCTGCTTTTCATCTCATGCCTTCAATGCCACTGCACCTTTTGCAGCATGATAAATATTTGGCAGGGTTCTGGTTTGTAGTTTTGTTTTTTAAAAAATTATCAATGATCTGCAATTTGAAGCAATTTTAATTTTTAATTGGCTTGGTTGTGCTTCGGGAAACCACTGCAGTAAAATACTTTGGCCTTAAAGCTATCTTTGATCATACCAGTTCATGCCCAGCAACCTGCTGTTCCGAGGAGACCAAGTGTCCCAGTAGCAGGGTTTGCTGCACTGTGTTTCAGAAGTACCTCGCTGTGTCCTTGGCCAGCGTTCCCGTTCGGTCGTGTGCTGAGCGGTAATAGCTGGTGTAGCTCAGTGGTTGGCACGCTGGAGTCTTGGGGGTGTGAGCATGCACACAGCTCTCATTGCCTGTCTCTGTTAGGCTCAATTGCAATTATTCCCCTTTAATGACAGGGAAATGTATATTGCTACTGACTTGTAGATACTATGCATGAAAACAAAACAGTATGCTACCTTAAGGTATGGCAGGAAGGTCTGGTGGCCTTCATGCCACAGATTGTGGTAGATTTTTGAAAAATACAGGTAATATCAATGTTTTCTAGCTTGCACGATTTTTACCCACACACATTCATGCATTCCCTTGTGATGCCCTTCCTCAGTATCTGTTTTGGAGTGTCAAGTGATAATCTCTGTGTACATTCACAGGATGTATATAAGCTCTGTCGCTCAGATCCATGAACTTTGCAGCCAGGGGGATCATGTTCTCTTGATTGATGGATGTGTAGGGCCATCATTGTGACCCTTAGAGTCTGGGGCAGAACTGTGGCCTGGCTTCCACTACAGCAGTCCGAGATGTCTGATACACCCACCAGCTTTCCTGGAAGATTTCAGTCTAGACTCAACATGATGGGCTGAAGGACATGGTCTAGAGGTGGACTAGGCAGGGTCAGGCTGTGGTTGGACTGCATGATCTTAAATGTCTCTTCCAACCCAAGTGATTCTGTGATTCTAACAACATGCCACTGTCTTCTCAGGCTGTTGCAGTCTTGAGCCACCTATGTGAGGTTTTATCTATGACTTTCTCCCACACCGAGAACGTGTGCTTTTGGGCAGCAAGCAGTGGAGTGATAAACATTCTATCTCTGGGGAAAAGTGGTGGGTTTTTTCTTTCATTAGACATGTTACTGTCTTCTGAAAGCAATATATCTCAGGATGAAGGCTGTGGTGGTTCTGTGCTCCCAGTGAACAGTCTCTTTCTCTGCCCCAGTTGGAGTTTCCAGCATTGGGTTAACTCTGTAAAGATGCAGGGACAAGCTTGGTCTTGGAGTTCTGTGAGATTTCTGCTTTGAACCAAGCCCAGATACCAACCTCACAGTGTGACTCACTTCTGCTGATTATGGCAAAAGAAAATGCTGAAGTTCAGATCCCTTTTGCTAAAACAGCTGCTGAGGTATATGACTCCTCTGAAGGATGCTGGCACCTTCTGGCAAATTACAAGTTCCTCATCTAGAAAAGATTCCCCTTTCTAGTGCTATGGGAGTTTGACCAAGTTTCCTAAGCCACTCTCAGGTCATTGCCACAAACACTTGGAACTAGTCCTGTGTGTGAAATGCTTTTCTTCCAGTTTCCTCAAGGTTCATACTTGCAGAGCAAGAGGAATTATCTGTGGTACTGAAGCCCCATCCTCTTCAGTGCTGAAAGAGGAAATGTGCTGTCACAGAAATGTGGATGACATTGGCTGTACTGCTATTGCTCTTGGATCCAAGAAGGACCTAGTTTACTAGGTGTGATGATGATTGTTTAGGTCTTCAAGACTTCCTGAAGAGAACAGGTGATGCTTTGTACAACCTGCTCTTAGCCAGGTGCATCTATTTCTGTGTTCTGCATTTTCCTGAAGCAGTTGAAGTGACTTTTCCTGTTAACAGAACTGGGTTGATTAAAGAACATCCAGTATCTAGGTTCTAACCAGTTTTCTGCCCAAGTCCAATTTGGAAGCCAGCAGCAAATACCACATTCTCAACAAGTGCTTCACCTACACAGCAAGCTCCTTACCAGTGATAAGGACTATTTGGGAAAATCTAGACAAGGTAGTCCTTTGTGGGAAGGACCCCTACAATCTGTTTCAATAAATGTTTTCCTTTACCAGCCAGCATCATTATCTAAAAGGGCAACACCAGAGGTGCCTGTCTGCTCAGACTGATGCCATGCTTAAGAGTATAGGTCATAAATCTGTTTTGTGTCTTATCGCCCTTGTGCTGCACTTAAAGGCAGTACAGCCTTGTTTAAGGAAAAGATTGAATACTTATCCTGCACTTAAAAGAACTTTGCAACCACAATCCCAAGTTTAAGATCATCTGGGGGAAGGTTTTGCCATCTGCTTTTGGCTGGAAGGGTGGTTGGTGTCTTGGCCTTCAGAACATCTCTCTTGATGTAATGATGTTTCACTGAAGATTTCATCTGTGAATCAGAAAATTATCATGACAGTGCTGAGCCGCTTGCACAGCAAGCACTTCTCCATGGGAGTGAAGGCCTTCCAGTGAAGTGAGATATTGCTCCTTCTCTGGTTGGATAACCCTGGTGATCTAACCCATGCAAGCTCTCTGCTTGATCCTGCAGTCAAGAGCTTATGCTTTAGAGAAAGGAAACAAAAAGCGTCATCTTACCCAGTCTAGTCTTTAGTGCATGTTGGGGGAAATTCTGAGGCTTAATACCAGCAAGGGCTTCTCCACCCAGTAATTTCAAACAGACAAAGACTTGTTTGTGTGTTTGGTGCATATCTGCACTAGTGTCCAGTAGCTCATGGTGGTGAACACCCAGGTAACATCCTGCTGGAGAAAATGCCATCAGATGCGCCCACACTCGTGCACATGTGTTTCCAGAGATCTCTTCACAAAATGACAGGCTTCCTATCCCAGTGACACCACACTTGTGGTGACAAGAGGTGCTGCTTCTGTTCTCTGGCTCTTTGTTTATAATGGATGTATGTCAGTAGAGGTCAGGGTTCTACTTGATAACCCTGGTAACCCTTGGTGCGAGCATTTCACGCCCGTGTTGGCTTTCAGGGCAGCACAGAATGCATGCCAGGAGTTTTATTCTCAAATCCAAGGGTATCATTCGTGATTTGTGATGGACAGAACTGCTGTACACTCTGTCAACAAGAAGGATGAGACAGTATTGCTTATTTTCTGCCAGGAAACAATTAATCTGTCTGATGCATCGAGGAGTATTTCAGTCAGCAGCTCATCTTCTGTTTTTTCTGAACACCTCAAGAGGTAGACAGAGTTGTTAAGAGAGGAAGAAGTTTTGGTTAGTGTGTTGGGGTCCTCTCAACAGCCACAGGGCATCTCAGAGTAGGTCTTTTTATGTTGGCCACCAACAAGAAGCACACACTGGGGGAGTACAGACCAGCATCTCGTGTCCTTCCTATCTATCCCCAACTTTCCTTTCCCTCCATCCCTCCCCTTGTCAGTCTTTCTAGACGTCATACGTTTGCAGACCATGCCAAACCTTATTTCAGAAGATCCACAAGTTCCCCTTACAACTGTATAGACATTTCCTTTCCCTACTCATTCTTGCACTGATGGAGTTGCCTGTCCTTAACACCTGGCAGGTCACAAAGGCATTTTTATGACTCAGTTTAAGGTAAACAGTTACTCATATGGACTGCGGTGCCAAGAAATGTGTTTACTGGGCAGCAGTGCCCCTTTCCTAGGAGATTTGCATTATACCCAGGAAGGGCATGAGGCTTAACTTTACCAAACCACAGCTGGCATGCTAGTTTGCTCCCTACAACCTGCTGTAAACCTCTGAAGACACATTATTTATGCTTACTCTGTGCCCCCATAAAGTTTTTACTACAGCATGATTGTCTAAATATGTAAATTAAACTATTAAAAGTGCAGTCAGCTTAATCATCCATTATTTTACTGTATATGAGACCTGATTATGGATAAGCACTAAAGAGTAGAGTACAATTACCTTATTTATGGTGGGGGTTGTTTGGAATAAAAGTTTGTAGTATTTCAGCACCTGAATAAAGAAGAGTATATCTAGCTTTTCTGTCTGCTTTTTCATCTAATTGCACAACAAAATCCAGGAGAATTGGAAACAGCATTTAACACCATTGCAACATACATCATAATCCTTCTGTAGTTGCAGAGCTATTTCTGAGTAATCTCTTAACAAGTACATAGAAAATGCTTATTTTAGTAGATGTGTGTCTGTATACGTGTGTATGTGTGTATATTCCCCTTCACTGAAGTACTTTAACAGGCAGTACACATGTGCATTCTCCAAGACTCATGGGCACCCATAGGTGTAATTTTTCTCCCTTTCTTTATCATCACAAGACCACAGTTATGTTCCTAATTAGTTTTTGTTATGGCCATTGTCACCTTTTCCTTTCAAAGGTCTCTTTGATGCCAGAGTCAATCCTTCCTTTAGATATTCCAGTTCACATCACAGTTGCTGCCACTGCGGTATTGAAGCTGGTTGTCACGTTTGGTTAATTAAATATTATTAGCACTTTCATTAAAATGACCTTTTTTTTTTTTTTACATCCCAACTGACTTTGTCTTCAGATTCTCTTGGTGCTCTTTGGTGTGTCAGACTGGACAGTTCTGCTCTTTCTTCTTGCATCGCTGTTATGATGAGAAAAGGCAAAAGCTCCTGAGCTGATCGAGTTCTGGTACGTCCCAAAGGATGAGGTTCAGCTGCTAAATGCAGGAAGATAATACAATTATTACATGACTGTTCTCACTGCACAGGGCTCAACTTAAAAATCTCCAGAATCAAATGTCAAATTTATTTTCCAGGGCAACATGCTCAAAGCTTTCTGTCTTTCGCTGAGGCAAGGACTAAACAGTTTCCTCCTTGATCTGTCTTTGGATGTGTGGCTGTATATCAGCAAAATCCCTTGAATAAATTGGATGGGACTTTTAAGAGAGAAATTGTACACCAGTGGGCAAAGAAAAATGTGTCCCAACTAAAGAATTTTCCACGAGGCTTCTGTGTTTCTACAGAAATAGGCTTTTTCCTGCTTTCCCCAGGAACAGAAGGTGCACACACCAAAAGCTCTCTGTCCCAGGGTATGTAATCTGGACCTTTCATCAGGGCTTGCTTTATTCCAACTGTTCCCAGGCTCCCTGAAGCTCTGGCAATCTCTTGCCTGTTTCAGAAGCAAGACCTGCTGCCTTCCTTTTCTCCTCCAGCAGTGGTTAGAGATGATTTTTCTGGAGGGCATCCTGGTACATCTAGAGAGGAAAAAAAACCCACATCATTTCTGTTTGCATCGTGTTACTTGTTAAGAGGTAAAAAAATTAATCTTCCTGTTTAGTGGCTTGGCCTGACATCATTAGTATGCAATACCAGATAATGTATGTAAGATATAAGGTGTTTTGCCACCTTTTTGTAGAAGTGGCCAGTGAGGAACATTCCTCTTGAAAATAGGAGGGTAAGTCCAACCTCTTTTTAGTGCAGGTGACTGCTGAGCTCCTGTCATACCTGGTAACTTACTGGTTTTCTGTACCAAGGGAGTCTGGAATATGTAGAAGCCTTGGAAGTGTGGGATTTGACCTGGTTCAATCCCTTTTCTGCACAGAGCCATCAACATTGTATGCAAATGTTTGGGTTTTTTGGTTGTTTTTTTTTTTAATGAGGTACCATTGGAAAACTCATTTCAGGCTTTAATGCTTTCCTTGGCGGCATCTGCCTTTGAGGTAGCTGCTTTGACTGGACCCATCTGGTCAAGTTAAGCCAGGCTGATGGCTTCATCTGAGATGTTCTTGTCTGGGAACGGTCCAGTGACAGTTTTCTGCTAATTTGGCATTTGCTGCCGTGACTGAGGCTTTCTGCAGCATCAGCCTGTGGCAGCAAAGCTAGAAGCCAGTGTAGATACTAACAGTACATGTGTCTGTAAATGGAGCATTGGCCATTCACATCAGTCCATTCTAGAAATAACATCCCCAAAATGAAAGACTTCTGGGGTTTTCTCTAAGAGTCAGCTCCTTGACCACCATCCAGCTGCATAACTTTGTGTCAGGAAGGACAAGGTCGCACTGTGTGTGTCCCCAGAAGACAAGTGCGTTGAATGGACACGCTCCTTGATGAGGATGGAAAGATCAGTTGCCCAAGAAGGCCCAACACTGGATGTATCCATGTAAACAGTTCTGCGGGGTCTTGCTCTTGTCCCTGCAGGCTGAAACTTGGAAGTCACGTCTGAGCTCTTCCTTGTCACACCTGTTCCCTCCACCGAAGCGTTTCAGAGCAGCCATATTGTTCTATGTTTGCTAATTATTGGCACCTTCAGTGGTTGGAGCTTGTTTGGTATTGGTAGCCATGCTTTGTTTCTGTGGAAATCTTGAAGTTTATGACTCCAAGTCTTTTACTGAAACAGATTTATTTTTTTTCAGCTAGTCATTTTGACATCACTTATTGGGAAACCATCTCACATTTTCATTGACAAAGTTGGAAGTCCAGTGGGATTAGTAGGTGTGAAGAGAAACTTGGCCTGCAGGACTTCTTTTATATAAGTTGGCTGTATAGGAGCTGTATAGGTTTGTCTTTGGGGGTTGAAGTGTCCAACAGGTAGGTGTTAGTCACTCCTGGAAAACAAATCACTGAAAAATCCAGGAGATGGTGCCTCACTGAAAAAAAAAGTATAAAATTATGTTAAAATATGTCAAAAGATATAAAAGGTAACAATTTATGGAATCCTTTATGTGCTTTGTCAGGGAAATAAAGATTAAGGATAGAAATCTGTACATTTCAGATTAGTTTAAAAAAAAATAAGTGAGGATGGATACTTACCAAGTTGATCAACTTTACATGACAGAATGTAGCTGAAGCCTTGTGTTTTCACCAGCTTGTGGTTCAAATCTTCTCTTTGACATACAACATCAGGATCTTTCCTTCTTGCCTTGTTCCTTTCCTAGGTTTCTTCTAAGTGTTTTGAGGCATAACCCTCTTGAGATCTTCCTTTTCTCCACCATCTGCATTGCTTAGTGTTTATTTTCTCCTCGGGTGAGCCTTGAAGCTGCGTAGTTTTCATCTTAAATGTGCTCCCATTAGCAGTTGCTTCCTTCCATGTCCTTCTCCCTCATTTTCTCCATCCCAGTTTGGTTCCATCATGGCAGAGTCAGACAGTAGGTCATCACCATTCCTCGACACCAGTGTCTTTGCTCTCTTTGTGTGTTTGGTGTGATATTTGGTGACATCTCAGCAAGATGCCACAGAGAAATGGAAAAGCAAATGCAGGGTGAATTAAGTTCAGTTCTTTCCAGGTTGCCCTGCTCCTCTCTGTGTTGTTACCATTTTCTCTTAGGACAATAAAAATTATGATTTTAGTGCTCATTCTTTACATCTGCTTTGTTTTATACACTTGGGGTGTCTCCAGATTGTGCTTGCTACTTCCTCAGGGCACTTGGAAATGTTGTAGAAAACCTCTCTGGAGATGCTCTTTTACTTTCAGTACCTTACCTCTGTCTTTCTGACAGCCACACTTCGCCAGTTCCACCAGAATGAAGGGGTGTTAAATTTAATGTCATATCTATTTATTTGCATTTCAAGAGGGGAAGAGGAAAACAACTTTCTCCATCAAAAAAGCTCATTTGCAGTGTTGTCAGGCTTGTTTTGTCACAGAAATGAGCTGAGGAATATATTGCTATTTGTAGAGAAACAGTGACTTTCAGAAGTGGCATTCCTGTATTTCTGGGTGCATTGATAGGCCCTTCAACCCACACATGAGCTACTCATCTTGTGCCTCTTCCTTTTTATTCTTTGGTCCCTGAATTTAAAAAAAATAATAATAAATGGACAAGCTGGAAGAATTGGAAGACCTGAAATCATGAAAAGAGGCTTCAGAGGGATGGTATATATAAAAGTTTGTCTTCTACTTGGTTCTTCTTTAGAGGTTTCTTCTTGACTGCTTGCAACTTGAGGTCCTGGTCCATATGCTGACCTCCAGGGAGGGTGTGGGTAGTCCCACCATGCTGGTGCTGCCTCCCCTTGGCAGCATCTCTGTGAACATGTCATTCTATGATTCTATGTAAGGCCACTCACTAGTATGGAATAGTAGACAGTGGAGAGCTTTTCTTTGCCCTTTGAGCAGCTTTACCCTCAAGATGAGGGTAAATTAAGATGAGACCAAGTAATAGGTTAAGGGTCATGGGAGAATCATCTTCCTCAGGCATCCTGGAAGTACCCTCTTACCCTCTTTCCTAACTCCTTGTAGGAAACTTAAGCTTTTAGGATGTTATTTCAGCCTTCTGTGTGCATCTCAGACCATTCTTTCCACCCTCATTATTACATGTGAGTTGTTATCCACGTCCCTCACATGGTTTTCTGGTGAGCTTCTCGTCAACAGCACGGAGAATTTGTCCTGCCCTGGTCTCCAAGCAGCATATATATTCTATCTTAGTGTCTGATGGGGGAAAATATAGGTCCTTTTGTCTTTCCAGATTGCATCCACATCCTTTTAAATTATGTTTTTAGTACTTGTTTATGTTGTGCAATGAGAAGAAAAAGATACAAAATGGAAAAAAACCCACACTAACTTCCCCGCCCCGCAAAACCACCAGAACTCAAGACTCTTTTTCCCTCAGTTGTTTTAAGAGACTCCTTTATTTCATTCAAGACTATGATGTAACTTTAAATTTTTGGCTTCTTTGACTAAATCAGGATGTCTTCCTATTAAATAAGTGTTGTGTCTCTGTACCCAGCGGTGCTGGGAGCTGTGTGTCACCCTAGTAGCCATTGTACAAGGTTGAATCATTTTCCTTCCCTGGATTAGCTCCCAGTGAACTGAGAATCTCCAGACTAGGTCAAGTCCAGGTACATAGTTCTAAGGCACCAAGTTATTACACCTTAGGTTTGAGGCAGAATATGGTTTAGTGCTTTTGAGGTAGAAACCTGGAATTTACAGGCTTTGCCCAATTTTGCTGATCAAACAAAGTGAAACTCTTTCACTCTGGATAAGATTATATTGTGTGGAGCACAAAGGTGCCTGTCATATCAACAGAACTAGCAAAACTTTCCAAAAGCAACATCAGGGAGAATATTTAAGGGCTTGGAACAGCAGTGTATGGCAGAGTTGGCCGTAGGGCAGTCCCACCGTGTTCCTGAGCCTAGGCTGCTCCTCTGGCGTACCAGGACTAAGATAGATACAGCTGTGGATTGTAATTTCTTGAAAGCAGTGTATCACTGTTTAAAACTAACTTTAATCCTTGCAGACCAGTAATGGAGGAGGGAGTTTAAGTGATTATTCCTCCTCTGTCCCATCAACTCCAAGCACCAGCCAGAAGGAGCTACGGATTGATGTTCCTCCCACTGCCAACACGCCAACTCCTGTCCGTAAACAGTCCAAGCGCCGATCCAACCTCTTCACGGTGAGTGAGCCAAGGAAGAGACTGTTGCTGTGTTTCACGTAGTGCTCTGTGGTGATGGCCTGAAACTTCAGCCCTCTTTGAGTTGAGCTGCTCTGATCCAGGCAGGAGTGTTGAGATGGGTCTGTAGGCTGGAAAACAAGACCGTCAGTCACCATGGGGGTGGTTCTGTTTGAGGGCTTCAGTGGGAACTGAACACAGTGAAGTTTTGGCCCTGTGGAGCCAGGAGTTGGACTTGATGAACCTTACTGGGTCCTTTCCAACTCAGGAGATTCTAGGGTTCTATTCTATGATACTATAAGGTATCCTGTTGGGAATTGCAGTGAAACAAGTGGATTCACAGTTGAGTTTTGGAGCCTGTGTCCGACTCTCATCCTCGGATCTGTCTGGGTTCCCTGGTTTGGCAGTCTGCTGTTTCTGTTCCCTAACCCTGCCCGTACTCTGAATGATGCTGCTGACTCCAAACCCACTTGTGAGAGCAGCTCCTGTGTTTGGGGTTTTTTTTTAGAGAGGTCTTGGGGTTTTCTGTGGGAATACTGTATGGTAGGGCAAAATAACTACCCCATGTCACTTTTATTACTATAAAGTTTCAACTTGCTTTTCTTTTCCAGGGTTAAGAGAAATGACAGAGATTAAAATGACTTATTTTCTTCCTATATTATCTTTTTTTTTTTTCTCTCTTCATTAAGAAGCCCAAAAAAGTACTAAATTAAAGGCTTGACTAGTCCTATACAGTAGGTCTTTGCTATACAGGAGTAATCTGGGAGATGATAATGAAGCCTTGAGTGATGATTTCCTTCCATCGCTGTCTTGCTGAAACCTTTGGGATTGCATCACGTGTGGAATTGTGGTTTCCCAGGAAGTTTTTTGATGCTCTTAAAGTGCTTTACAGCAAACACAGAATCCCTGTGGGCTTGCATGTAAACCCTGTGATGACTGTAGCTGCGTGGTAGTCACATTCAGACAATTGTCTCTTCCCTCTCATTGCAAGTAGTTTATATTTTGTGTTCCAGAGCAGAAGTCCTTTAGCAAGTAGAAAATTTTGATGTGGTTTTGGAGTGCTGAGTGATGGCACAGAGTCCCATATTTCATGTGTCCACCCCAACAGCAATATTTAGATTTAAAAACTGTGGGTCTTCAGATTTTTCCAAAGTGATGAAGCCAATAACATACACAAAAAAGAGCAGTGGAGGGTGGGAGGGGAATCGTCTAGTTTCAACGCTGATATTTTATAGCAATCGTACCGATTTCCTCCTGTTGATGGGAATTACTCGCTGTTGTTGGGTACTCAGGAGTTACAAACCCCACTAGGTGTCAGTGTCAGCCCAAAAACTGCCGGCAGAACTGAGCGATACCTCTGGAAACAGAGCCGTGACTACGGCATCCCTCCAAAGCATCCGCCGACCATTTCTGGTCTGGAAGGTGCACAAAATTCTCCAAGGGCTGCATGGGTTGTTGTTGACATTTGGGAGACTGAGGGTGTTTTGAGTTAAGGTAGGGTGTAAATTTGAGAAAGTGAGTAAAAAGAAACATGTTCTCATCTCCAGTTGTGGAAAAGGTTTCAGAAGAAAATATCTTCAGTCAGCTTCGTGTGCTGGAAATAAACAGGCTGAAGCTCCGGTTTGCATGAAGAGCATATTGAGAGGCAAAGTTGCTAATGAGAGAGTTGCTACTTGGTTTAATGTTGAGCAACTGAGGAGAAATTGGGAGTGAGAGGAACAAGTCCTAGAGAAATAAAATAAATGGACTTTTCAGATTTAGTTCTGGTCTTTAAGGTCTGGGCACATTAACTGCTGTGTAACGAGTTGCCCTGAAATCCATGTCCTGATGACTTCAACGCTGCCCCTGCCCTACTGCAGGTTTCGTGCCCTATCAGCCTAGTTACAACTTGGCATTATTTAATTGACTGAGTAGATGAGCAGCATTTTCTGTCAGGTTATGGGCAGAGTGTGTCATTAGAACATCTTACTGTTCAGCTCGGAGCCGCTTGCTCTGCTTCCTTACTAGCCTGATACTTGCCTGTGCCTTTATCACTTAGAGGATCAAATGTATTTCTGTTTAATTGCAGATTAGCCCTTGTTATCTAGCATAAGAAATATGTTTAGTTTCCTGTGTGAAGAACCTTTAGTGCTGGAAGAAAATTGGGTGATGTAGAAGACAGATGTGGTTTTGCTTAAATGGATTTCAGCTTTTGAGCTGGAATAGGGTTGAGAATTTTAAATATGTTCGTGTTTGAGGGTGTTAAATGCAGTTTGTGATCTTTTTGACTTGGAATATTAATATTTGATGCAAAGTGATTGTTCCCATAGCTGGCTTTCTGCTTAGTTGATAAAACAGATCAGATATTAGCAGGAGGGTAAATGCCCTTTGTTTTGTGCAGCATGTTAACAGGGACAGTTAAATAATAGTGTACAGCAGGGATTTAAGATGCATCTGAGGAGCCGGGTGTAACGGTGTCCATCCCATGTGGGGTGGGGGTACAATCTGGATGGTGGGATGCATCTCCCTGCCCACGTTCTGTGTTCCCTTACACACATCTCTGCAGAACTGCAAGCAAGAGGGGTATGCTTTTAAGTTAAAGTGAATTCTGTCTTGGTATCTGCTGTGAGATAGCAGTAGTGTGATTCATTTTTGGGGCTCCTGGGGTTTAGGACCTTGAAGCTGTGCCCAAAGTTATCCCTCAGGAATCTTATTTCACACACCTTGCCTGGGTAAGGGTTTATGTGGACCCAGGTCTGCGTGTGACTGTCAGTGCAAAGGGGAAATGAGTCAAACAATACTCATGTAGGTGTTTTAATTTACTTTTTTTTTTTTCTTTTTCTGGTTTGGTTGAATGATGGTTTCGGTAGAATGACTCGATGCACAGGTGTGTCACAGAAAAAGTCCTAGCAAGTGTTGTTCTGGTGTGGTTTAGAGTCAGGTTTTTACAGTGTAGGATGTGAGATGCTTTCTGTGTGTCACAGGTACGAAAGCATGAAAGATCAGAATACACCCCTGTTTCACTGCATGGCTTGTCCCTACAAACAGTGGAGCCTCCTAAGATTCAACCCTGGAAAACTTCTGGTAGCCTGTGATTACAGGCAGCCACAACAGAATTTGCCTAACACAGATTCCCAGATTTCTGTACTTGTTTTGCCTGTAAATATTCCCCTTCTCTACACCCAGTGTATTTTTCCAGATGTGGTTACTCCTACGGAATGGAAGGCGCGATGATTTAAAACAGAAGAAGGAGTAATAGCACGTAGATGTTTAACTCCCTTTTCAGAGGCAGGATCCTTTCTTTTGAAAAGAAGTCAAATAAAAAAGAAACATTCAAGTTGACAACTTCCCTCCCAAGGATTTGGCTACCTTCACCGGAGTTTCTTTAAGATGTCACTTAACGGGCGCTTTGCGCCATTGAGGCATTGTTTTCCCTTGTATTATTGGGAAGTGGCACTTTCAGATTCAGAAATCTGTCTTGAAGGACGAGGAACAATAGTTATCCTGAACATCGGATTTCATCCCTCCCACTTGTTTTGCTTTCTTTCATTTATTCTTTGTTTAATTCCCCGGCACGTCATTCCATCGCCCCGAACCATAGTAACTAGTGATAGGAGCCCGTTCCCGGTGGAGCGGGGAAGGCAGCGCAGGATCCCCGCTGCGTAAATGTGTCGCTGAGAATGGTGTTACTTGGAGTCCTCCTCCCTGGGTTTCCTCCCTCCCCTTTCCTCCTCTCACCCCGAAGGCAACGGCTTTTGGGGATTTTCCTTCCTTCCACCCCTCCATGTAACAAGGGAAACGGGTAGCGGCTATCAGGCGATCCTGATCGTTCTCATTTCCCAACGTCCCCTGAAAATGAGAAGCGAAGACCCCGCGTCATCCTGGTTCTCATTAACTTCCCTGTTGTGGTCCTGGACGGGGCGAGTGTGCTCGTTTCATATATCATCTCTGATTTGAAAAGCACGGGAAAATGTTTTCCCGTTTCCGATATGGTGTGAGTAATGTTCCCATTGAAAAGTAATGGAGTGAAGTTGTCACTTGTCAGTTCAGTTATTAAGGAGGATGACTCTCGGGTCTTCTTTTTTGTAATAAAATAAATCTGTCACAATCATTATGCTCGTGCGTTCTTTCACGATAACTGACTGGGATCTGAATAACTTCCCAAAATTCCCTTATAACTCCGTGAAGTCGGCTCTCCAGACTTACTCCTCAGCCACTTCTAGTGCTGTGCAAAGCCAGATCGAGCAGTTCAGGTTTTAAACATTGGTTTGGTTTTTTTCCCCCCGTGCTGATTTTTCTTCACTGTGTTCAGGTAACTTTGTCAGCAGCAGGCGCTGCCTTTTCTTGCAATTCCAACTTTGTAACCGTCCAAAAGTAGAGAAAAACAGAAAGTTGAAAGTCGATATGATCAAAACCGGCATCATAAATTCCGAGTAGTTGGTAATCCTAAGAGCCACACAGGTGTAAGTTAAACGTATGCATGTGTAGATCAGGTTTAATTATTTTTAATGAGAAGCTGGAACATTTGTTCCTTTTTGGAGCTGCTGTTGGAGACTTCAGAAACACATCCTCTGATTTGCTGGGTCTTTGGGTGGCGAAACTGTAACTCTTTAAGCCCAAACACCGTTTCAAACAAAGTGGATGGCTGAAAATTACAGGTGGTAATTCAGTATTCAGATAATGGGACGGTTGTGGATTCTTATAGACTCTAACCAGTGGTGGCCTCTGAGTCTATATTTACGTGTCAGGATACTTTGTGGGTTTTTAATTGCTTATTTAAAATAAAAAAAAAATACAGCATCCTCTCTGTGAACCACTATGTTTAATGGAGCACAAACTTTCTTTTTGCTTTGCAGTCTCGGAAAGGGAGTGACCCAGACAAAGAGAAGAAGGTCCTGGAGAGCAGAACAGATAGCATTGGAAGCGGTCGCGCAATCCCAATTAAACAGGTAATGCCGAAATGCTCTTTATTTTTTCTTCTTTTCCTTTTTTTTATTTTTTTTTTCTCCTTTTTTTTTTTTGCTTTCCGTAGTTGGAGACACACCTCGGGTCTTAAGCACTCTGATGGCGCCCGTGCGCCAAGACGCGTTTGATGTGCTCCACCCACCAATGTGGAAGTCACTCACTTGACATCAATTAGGAGAGGTTCCTATGTGTATTAAAATAGGATCATTAGAATAAGAAGAGGGAAAATGTGACAACAGGCCTAATGAAGTGCAGTCTGCCGGCCTGCATATGGAGCGGGTTTCTAGGCTGCGCTGGCTTCAAAGCTGCCTTTGTAGAGGGGGCTTTGATTTGGCCGTGTGCTGCCAGTCGGCGGGGTAAATCAGATCGCTCTACAAGAGCCCCTTGTGATCGCCGAAATAGCCTGATGTGGCCCTAATTTGCTACCGCAGACGGGCATCTGAACGCGGTTTCAGGCTGGTTTGTAACAACGAGGCAATTAGTTGTGATAATCATAGCCGGTGTGTCAGCTGCGCGCTCTTGTTTGTAATTTGCTAATGAAGGAATTGTAACTTTGATTAGGTTCAGTTTCATTTAGACCTTGTTATATAAGAGAACGTTGACGGGCTGTAATGTGTGGCCTTAATTAAACTTCCTCATTACACAACAGGACTTGAATTCGAGGATTTGTTTTGGTTCTGTTTTTACTAGCCTAGATGCACTTTCATTAGCCCGGAAACTCGAAATTGTAGCTCCTTTGAAAGGCAGAGCCGGCATCTGACGCGGAGTATTTGGGTGAATGAGATCGTTTACTTTCTCAGAGTATTTGGGTGAATGAGATCGTTTAGTTTCTCAGATTAAATTAATTCACACAGCTCGGAGCACCACTGCTCCAAGCGCTTCCACCGGATGCTTTACAGATAGTTTCTGTGATGGTGTTTGCAAGTACTTACTTTCCCTTGCCTTCCCCCTCACCGCCTCCA
>VXBZ01000539.1:161180-181697 GCA_013399135.1 Heliornis fulica
AGGTTTGGGGTTTTTGGGTTTTTTTTTTGATCAGTGGGTTGATCAGGTTAAGCATCCTTTGAGAGACCAGACCAAGGGGAGAGACTGGAAATAGGGAGGAGAAGAGTGCCAGAAGACCTGTCAGCCTCTACAGAAAATAGTATTAAATAGTAGAAAATTCTCTTATTAAATAGTAGAAAATTAAATTATAATAAACTTATTAAATAGTAGAAAATTCTCTTATTTAATAAGTAAATTTAAGGGAAATAGTGCAAAAAGATCCACCTATGTTCCTGTAAAAGGAAGGAGTGCTGCTCTTGAGGGTAGAGCAGTCAAGGATATGACTTGCAGTGCTGTGTTCTGTGGAGAAGGAAGAGTTGCTTTTTCTGAGGTTCAACCACCAACAGAATCTGTTCGGTTGGAGAAGACCCGTAAGATCATGGAGTCGAACTGTAAACCTGACACCTCCAAGTCTACTCCTGTTTTCAAGCCACTGAATCCCAAGATCAGCTTGTCTGTCAGAGGGACTGCAGCTTTGCAAGGCCCTGGAAGCAGAACTTCTCCATCATGCTTGGGCTCTCTTCTGAGATGTCCTGGTGTTACTGGTGTCCTGGTGGTAGCTGCAGTGGCTTCAGTGCTGCATCTGGGACATCAGCTCTTCTGGAAATGAGGTCCAAACCTGACCTGGACTCAGTGCTTCTGGTGCTCAGGGCATCGTGATGGAAGGGTTTAGTGGCCCCAGCGTTGAGTCTACAGAGTATTGATTGGAGATAGACTTCCTTAAGAGGAGGTCTTTGTAGCATGTTTCCTCTCCTCTCTTCCCTATAAAAGAAATATAGAAGTCCAGCTTGGGCTTCTTATATAGAAGCCTCAGCTTGGGCTTGACATCATATTCTTCTTTGCAGAAGACAGATTTCTGCCCTTCCAGAGCATATTGCCTGTCAGGTACTGCGTCCTCATCTTCTCTTTGTTCTCTTTATGCCAGCAGAGATTGTGTTCTCCCATCGTTTGGTCTCTAACAGTGCAGTGAGGAAGGCTGGAGCAAGCAAGCAAAAGCAGTTTCTCCAGTGAAGCTTTGGAGAATTTCCTCTGCTTGGGATGTTCTCACCATCTTCTGCTTGCCCATGTGTTGCAAATCCACGTGCAGATGGTGGCAAAGAGGTGTCAGAATACTTTGGGGGAGAGGAGGGGGGAATGATCGAGAGCAATGTAGGTATAAAAGAGAACATCAATAAAACAAGCCATAATACGACTTTAAAAAATTTATTAGAATTTTCCAGTGCTGAAATGGTGTCATATATCAAGGTGGTGTGTCAGTGTGACATGCAGAGATTGACAGCAACGAGGTCACTAAGGTATCTTCACTGTTGCCCTTAGGCTAAGAACTGGCCCATGGCCAAAAGCCTTTGATTCAAGGTGTTTGTGTCTTGATACTGCTTTCATAGCAGCATCTAGAAAGCCTTACAAGGGGCATTCTGTTCCTCTGAGCCACCTACTTCTACCCAGATAATTAAAAAAAACCAAACTAAACACCAAGCAAACAAACAAAGCCCCTATGGCATCACTCTGTGCCTTATTGCCTGCATGATTTTATAAAGAGCGAGTGGAAATAATTGACCTTCACCTAATTTTAGTCAAGATTTAGAGATGCCTTCATAGTAGTGATCTCTCATCAAGCGATAATGGTTGTAAAGATAATGACTGGAAAGCCTCCAGGACCAAGCTGTACCGACTGTTTGTTGGGTTTGAGATGGTGGGAGCTTGTTGAAGGTTCAAAGCAACCATTCGTCTCGCTATAAAAATACGCCGTAGTTTTGAGGGGCTGCGGTGTGCCGGGGTGAGTCCCTGTGCATCTGGGCTCGCTTTGGTGACTGGAGCTCTTCCTCTGAGGGCATGAGGAATTAAACAGGAGAAGTGACAGAACAAGATTAAGTAGAAAGCTTATGACAGTTAGCAAGTGAGACGGCCTGATCGACTTCGGTTGACACAATGATTATTAATATGTTGTAAAGATGTTTTGGGGATTCCACCATATTTGTGTGGTTGCCAGCAAAATGTTGACAGTTGCATTGTGGTTAATAAATTCATTTAGATTTATAAGCATTGTTTACAGAACCTGTTCGCCTGCTGAAACTCTAACAGCATCTGTTCCTTCTTACTAATTAACTGCTAATTACGAATGAGCTTTGTGTGTTTGTCAGTATAACTGGCTCATGCATTTTGTAAGGAACATTAACAAATTGATTTACATAGTGGTAAAGCAATCAAAAGAGTAAACTGAACAGCACGCAGTTAAAGCCCTTTAGCCTAATTTTTTTGAACGAGGCAAACTTGGGGCATTCTCAGTATTTTCAGAATTCTTTTGCTACCTTTTGATTGTGTGGTAACCTGAATCAGGGGCGTTAGTCTGGTATCCTTTCTTGTTTTATTATTTAAAATGTGATAAAAAAGAGGCATTGGTACTGATAATATTTAACACATGTGAGCAAGCATTTGTCTGCAGTATAAATGGCAAATTAGAGATAGTGAATGGTGTGAAGAAGGGATATTCCTTGGGGGGGAGCAGGGCTGCTTTGCAGTGTAGGTGTTCTGCCTGGAACTGCGTCGTTACCCATCTTTGAAATGCCTGTTGTGGAAATCCTCACAATTCTGTTAACATACTGGTTTCTCTAGTCCTACTTCTAGTCTTCCAAAGCCTCTGACTGCAGTAATTACCAACAAATCTTTAGAGCAGTCTCAGCAGACAGGCCAGATGTTGGCACTTCAATATTTTGACTTTAAAGGGAATAATTCACTAGTACAATTCGTAAATAAAAGGAAATCTTAGTTTGCTTTGCGTGAGTTGGAACGAGGGAAAAACTTGCATGACAATGTCGTATTTATTATACAGGATCCTTCACCTTACAGTAAATTGGAGATGAGTGATACAATTAGATGATTATATAATATTACTCCACTTACAGTTGTCCTGGAGCTGTAAAGCCTGAAATGAGCCTTGTAACTGGTATTAGGGAGAAGGGAGAAGTAATGCAAACACACAGCTGCAGGATTTTGTTTCCCTGAGCAGCATGATACAGCCATGAGGAATATAGACAGTGGTTTATGTAGACTAAAACTTGCCAGAAAAACTCAATCCCTTTTTTTGATGGCATTTCAGAATAAGTGGATGAAGCAAACATCCACAGATCTAACACATTTGGATTTTAGCAAAGCATTTCGATGCTGCCTCGCTGCATCTTAATTGAGAGTTCATCCAAATGCATTTGGCTGAAAGCTGTGGTGTGGGTTGAAAATGGTCTGTAAGATGATAAACAAAAGCTGAAGCCAGCCCATGGCTTGAGTTAGCTGGAAGGGGGACCGAGCTTTGCTCAGCTCTAGGGCCGGTGCCATTCAGCAGTGCTGTTAATGGTGGTGTTGGAAGCACGAGCAACCGCATTGCCATCGCGTCAGTCAGCGCCGGGGTAAAGCTGAGGCGCATCAGAAAGTGGGTGAGGACTAGAGTTGGGGACAGCATGAAGTGAGATTTGACTTGGAAAGGTGCAAGTCACTCAACAGAAGCCAGATCATCCTGGTCTGTCCTGACTACTGGCACGGGCCAGACTTCCCTTGTTCCTTTGTGTTCGCTGTTGATAGCAAAGTCTTGACGAAGCACTGGGTGTCATCGCTTACCAGTGCTGTGTCCCTGCTTCATTCTGGTTGAAGTGACCATAAAAACAAAGATGATGGGGTGGAATGAACTGGAACGGGATGTGAACTCAGGCAAGCCTGACTAGGAACCCAGCTGCCTGAACTTCTGCTGGTTTGACCAAAGTTTGGGAGGTATTTGGCCTTTACGTGCATACGGTATCTCACCAAGAGACTTCTCCCATAACCTCTGGGACAGGGAGCTGTTAGGTGTGTTTGCAATAGACCTACATTGAACTAGGCCGCTGCGTGGGCGAGTTGGACAACTTTCCTTCCAAAACTCCTGTCTGGTTTCTCTGGTATTTTTGCCACGGTAGACCTGGAGGTGACAAGTGCTTGCGAGGTGGGCTTGGGTTTCTCCTGGAGAAGTGAACCCAAGCAGAGGATGTGTTGTGAGGATAAAACGCCATTGCGGTGCCGTGTGAGGGAGATCCAACTCGCGCGTTGGGCGCGACGCCGGCCATTTTGGAGTCACGTGCACTAAGGTGCACACAAGCTCGTTGAAGACACACGCTGATGAGGCAAAGGGTTTGAGGCAGTGTTGGGTGCATCCACTTCTGAGGCTCCAATGCCAGATCAGTGCTGGACTGCAGGTATTTTCCATCACAGCAGTCAGGGCGCGTTCACAGTAGCGGTGCGAGTTCCCGGGTCACATCAGCGCTTGTGGGATCAGAGGGCTCACTGCAGCTGGTTTAGCTAAGCTGTGGTGGAACAGCCATAACTGTACGTAGGAATCCGTGATAAAAAGCGTGGTGGTGCTGCTGCACTCTGAGACACACGTGCAAAGGTGTGGAGTGATCAGGAGGAGGTGATTTGGGGCTTAATACCAGGAGGAAGCTTCTGGGCTTTGGGGGCTGTCATGCTTCAGAATGTTCTCTGTGGAGTGACTTGGATTTTCTTTTAAAAAAAAGCTTTGGGATGAGGTTTCTTTTTGAAAGGGGGAGGGAAACTGTTGAGACACTGAGATATTCTGTAGGTGAGTCTGAGTGCTGAGTCTGTTTCTTTCCCCTTTATAACGAATATGATTCTTTGTCACAAAAGAAAAATACCAAGACATCCCATTTGCAAAAGGGTTTATAGTACAGTATATCACCCTATTATGAATGACAGTATTTAAATGGTTGGGTAGAGAACTGGAGAACTGCTACAAATCAAGCAGCTAGATTAACATCTAATGTTCTCTTCTCGTGTGAATATTTCGGGGTTGGGGGGGGAATTAAGAAATCTTCAAGTGTGGGAGATATTGGAAAGAAAAATCAATTACAATACCAAAGAGGTTGAATTGTTTGGAAATTCTGCTGCTGGAAAATCAGCAATACATGGGAACAACGGAGAATAGAGGCTGCTTAAGGCAGGTGGCATCACTTTAGGAATCAAAATTTTTACAAGCCGTTTCGCCGCCAAACTTAAAAGAAACAAAACTTTCTGTGGGGAGAGAGCTGTCCTGTAAAAACCAGACTAAAAGCAGAGTAGTAAAGTTCTTCAGAGTGCTTTATGAATTGGCCCTTTGTGCAGGGCACGGTGCCAGTTGTTTGTAGTTCACAGCAGCTCTCTGTTTGTAGGTGAGAAATAATATGTGTGTGATGGGTGTTGGTAGGACTTTCATCTCGAAGCACCATGCTCTCTGGAGGTAATGCTCAACACAGATTAAGTCACACTTCATTCAGGTGAAGTGACACTTGTTGCTGTCGATGTGGTGTAGTGAAGCAGGAGGTTTCTCACATGCTTGTGGAGCACACGGATTGCGAGGTCTCCCAGCTTTGGCAGAAGTTGAGGATGCAGGCGAAAGCGAGGGGCTTTGGGGAGGGGAAGGCATGCCAAGACGAGGGAGTCAGAGAGACAGAGCTCACAGGGAAAATTACACTGCTGTGAGGAGCCAGGTGAGAACCAGAAGCTAGGAGGAAGGAGGGTAAATACTGAACAAAGACCATGAAGGAGATGGGAAGAGTGAGGATAACATCCATGTGATGTTTTCAGTGGCGTTAACCTTGAGCATCTTTCAGAGGGGCACACCAGTCCCTGGAAGTGCCTGGTTCTGAAGGTGCTGATGTCTTCAGGCATGAAGCATAGTGATGGATGGGTACCTTGCAGCAATGCAGGGGTGCCTCCAGTGCATGGCACTGAGCTGTTGCCCACTGAACAGTCTTTAGGAGCTTTCAGATTTTGGTAACAAATGCACTGGAGTGGATGCAAACAGGCTGTCGGAGCGCTCATTTATCCCCTTGTGAAGTATGAGGGCAAGATATCGATGTCAGTCCAGAATATTTTTGGTGGTGACATTAAAAGGATTCCATGAAATACATACAATGGGAATCTGAGATGGTGGAGAGTGAGCAAAGAAGGGTTTAGAAGACAACATCTCACTGCCTGGGGCGCAGATCACCGGTGTGGGCCAGGGCCAGTTTTCAGTTTGCAGGAGTATGAGGGCTCAGCAGAAGCTTCAGAGAGCAGCAGGTCCTTCCTCCGGAATGCATACGTGTGCTTCGAGAGTCCTCCAGCGAGAGATTGCTGAATTCACAGCAGGTACAGCCATGTATGCACCCCCTTGATGCAGGGGTTGTAACTTCTGAAGTCAGGTTGGTTCCAAGTTTTATTCTTTGTCAGGAATATTTATTTTTGCACAGGTAACTACTTCTCCTGACTTTGTGAATGGTGCTGGTCTCTTGTCTGGCAGTGGTGGCACAGAACTTAGTTTAGTAAGTCAGTAGGTAATTTTGCAGGTCAACAAGTTCCACTGTGTAGTTTTATTTTGGTTGTTTACTTTCAATTTTTCTGGGTTTTACAGATAATGCCTCTTATGTTTGGAATTTTAAATACCAATTGGTTTTGGAAGGTAAACCAGTGTCTCTTGGGTTTTCAATTTAAAAGTCAAACAAGGTGCAAGCATCTCTGGTCTTCTGCCAGCAAAGTTCCCTACACCCACTGTCACTGTGGCCTGAAATTCCTGTTGTTGTTTTGGTTATTTTAAAGGCACAAATTACAGTATTTTTTTCACCAAGCCTTACTGAGAGTAAGAACGAACAAATATGTGCTGTGGCTGGTACCAAGCTGCAGGCAAGCTCGTGGTCCATCCTCCTAGCAGAACAGACCAAACTCTTCACTGCACTCTGCTTTATAAGTGGGGGACTTCTTCGAGGAATTAAATATTTCACCCAACTTGTGGGAACATCCCTTTGGTACCCTGCACCTCCATCAAACCTGGCTGACACTGACATGTCAATAAACCTTTATGACATTGAACATAAAGGACTGGAAAGGAGACGACCTCAGGTGTTGTCTCTTAGAAACTTGTTAAAATGGAGCCTGAAAGACCTTTTTATGTCACTTTTAGGTGGGTACAATTGGTAACAGTTACAAGATGCTTACAAATGGAGGAGTTAATCAGCACTAAAGGAACTAAGGTCCTTTCTTTGTACAAGAAGTGCCTGGTGATTCTTCCCTGTGTGAAACTCAGGGGCCCATGTCAGTTTCCAGATTAAGGAGTTTTCCATACAAGAGTGTTGAAGGCATTTGCACCCTGTATGGGTATTGTCAAGTGAAATTTTGATATATTTCTTTTAAAATATCTTAGTCTTCAAAAATGAGCACTATGTCTAATGGTTCCCCAGGCTTCGTGAGTCTGCAGGCAAGAGTCCTGCTCCCCCAACCTTCTGGAAGGTCTTGGTCAGCATCCGGCAGAGCTCCCATCCTACCCTGCTAGGTGGGAAGGGAGGCCTGAGGTGCTGTGCAGGGTGAAGGTGCTCTCCATACCTTGTGTGGGAGGTTTGGGAGGGTGGGCATAGGAAATGGGACTGGCTGGTTACACTTGCTCTCGTTTTCTTCAATTATCTGTAGAGCAGATATCTAGCCCCCATTAACAGGGACTGTGTCTGGTGATGTCTGTGAAGAGCTGTCACCTTAAACTGGTTTAATGTTGGTGACAGGGACCTGTCACCAGGTTTAATGTTGGTGACAGGGACAGCAGGGTGTTCATGAGCCAGCAATCTGCCCTCATGGCCAAGAAGGCCAGTGGCATCCTGGGGTTTATTAGAAAAGGGGTGGCTAGTAGGTCAAGTGAGGCCCTTCTCCCCCTCTGCTCTGCCCTGGTGAGACCTCACCTGGAATATTGTGTCCAGTTGTGGGCCCCTCAGTTCCAGAAGGACATGCAACTCCTTTAGAGAGCCCAGTGCAGGGACACCAAGACAATGGAGGGAGTGGAACAGCTTCCTTCTGAGGACAGGCTGAGGGAGTTGGGGCTCTGCAGCTTGGAGAAGAGGAGACTGAGGGGTGATCTCAGTGTCTATAAATATGTAAAGNCTTCCAACCTCTTAACATTCTGTGATTAACAGTAACAGATTAATGTGTGGCTGCCCTTTTTCTTGGTGTGTGTAAGGAATAATCCATTAGCACAGAGTACTTGGAGAGGCCGCCATCAAAACATCTACTCCTCTACCTGACCGATTTGTGGCAGCTTACCGGCGGCGTTGGCTTTTTTAATGTCACCACTCAGTAAATGTGGCATTTCCCTGGCTGTTTCGGTTTTGAGGTCGTGGATTTGGTTCCCTTTTCCGTTCAGAGGTACCCTGGTGGTGATGGTGTTCGCCAGAGCTCTGAGTAAAAATGACTTTGTTCTCTGTGATGTTAAATTGGCTGGTTAATTCTGGTGTTATTTACCCTGTAATTCATTAGTTTTACTCTACCACTGGCAGCTGACAGGCTGTAATTTCATGCCTTGCAATAAAAGATGTCTCATAATCTGCTTCATTTAGCAGCAAGAGAATTTAATGAAATTAACTGCAGTCCTAATTATGCCAGTGAATACTAAAGACTGCTATCAAGTTTCCTCAGAAAAGGACAAGGTCCACCTCATGAAGGATTTAGAATATAATTTCCTGGGAAAAGTTGCAAATGTCTCCTTCTATTGGCCAACAAGGGCCAATTACAAGTGCTGATACGACTTTAATGAACTAGTTTGTTCTGAGTATGCCTCACAAGGAATAATAATTTCTTATATTTTGAGCAAGTTTTTAGAGGTTTCTCTCCTTAGACTAGCAGATCCGTGAGAATTTGGTATTTTCCTTCTGTGGCAAAGAATTTTTCCTCGTCTTTGATGGTGATTGATAGGTGAATTCTAGCAAGTGAGGAGGCAGATCAGATGCTACAGGCTTCAGATGCAGAGTAAGTTTAGTTGTTTTTGGAGATCTTCATCCCAGAAGGACACAAACCGAGTTGTCTCCCGTAATTGATCGAAAGCTCATTGCTCAGTCCCACAAACACCACAGTTGAAAAGAAACGAGAAGACTCACAAAGAAATAGGATGGAAGAGTGCTGGTGTTCCATGGAAAACCATGGTGTTTCCTGGGAAAAGAAGAGCTGGTACTGAGAAGTATTCCAAGGGCTGTGGAAACTGAGGCCATTCTTCCTGGGTTTTGTAGATTTTTCTCCCAGTGCACCCTTTTTTGTGGCATATTCCTGACTTGAGACTGGAAAGGCCTTTCTTCACTGGCAGGGTTTTCTCAATTTCCACTCCAAAGTACGGGTTGATGTATTCACCAAACGTGCGCCAAGTGCTCTCCAAGCGCTGCCGCGCTTAGACTAGAATCTGTGAAATGTAACCGCCATTTTATGGCTTAAATGATGTTAAATGTAGTTAATCGGAAAAACTTTTAACTGCAGAGAATTTCCCTATGAATAGCCTTCATAATAACCATCTCGCTATAAAACGCAAAATGCTTTGCTCACAAGGACAACTGTACTATAAAGGTGAAGTGTATTGATCAAATTACCTGAGATAATAAACTTCGGATGAATAACTCCTCTATTGATGAATGGGAGAAGTCTTCCCTGTTACCTAACGCGGTTGGCGTGATGGGAAGGCAGTTGAGAGAGCAGCATCAGGGAGTGCGTGGCAGTTTCGAGCACAGTTTATATTTTTAAGTTAAATAGCTGCTTGAAAATGTTGATGGGAAACGGCATTGGATTTTTTATTTTTACTGTTTCTGGGGTGGGTTCTTTTGAGCTGCAATTTGTTCAAAGTACAATCATCTTCCTTCAGATAAAAAGTTATTGGACTATTTAAAAGTGAATAAGTAAGGAGAAAGAGGCTTAAAACCATCAGTATATGCAACAACTCGCAAAAACAAATCATAGAATCATAGAATCACAGAATCATAGAATTTTGAAGGCTGGAAATGACCCCTAAGATCATCCAGTCCAACTATTAACCCACCGCCACCAAGTCTACCCTTAGACCATGTCCTCAAGCACCGCATCTCCCTGTCTGTTAAACACCTCCAGGGATGGGGACTCAACCCCCTCCCTGGGCAGCGTGTTCCAATGCTTGATGACTCTTTCAGTAAAGAAGTTCTTCCTAATATCTAACCTAAATTTTCCCTGAAAAATCTATCTTCCTAATAGAGCACTGAACTTTGTCGTAGACATTAGTGAGAAGTGAGGTCAGAACGCAGCTGGATTCGGGTGCTGGAGATACTATATCAAAACAGGGAAGAACTTAGGGCCTCAGAAAAAGAGGAAGAAATGTGGTGGAAGGGAGCTTAGAAGCAAATGAGATGTTCCAGTTCTTGTTGCTTAGCTTGTTCTCATTCCTTCACTTTCTGCTGAGTGGGGAGGGTTTTTTTCCAATTACAGGAAAGAAAAGCAAAGATGATGAGTGTATTTGTGTTTCATAACAGCTTGAGCTTTGGATTTAACCAGAGGTGTCAACTACCTAGGCAACTTCAGGAACATAACTCAATATAAACCTAATGCAGACCAGTTATTATCTTTCCAACTACAGAAAACTCTCTGGTTTTATTCAATATATAGCAGATAACTGCAGTTGCATTTGTGGGCGAAGAATAAAGTGAAAGAGAGTGGGATGGCTTTAAAAAGCTCACTAATGGAACGTTTTGGGATATCCCTAACATTGTTGGTCAGAGTAGAGACAATAGAGAGCATTCAGACATGCAGGTTCAGGAAATGTGGTGTGTGGCATCAAGTAAAATGGTAGACTGGAAGTTTAAAGGAACCATGAGGAGCTGATCCAACTGTAAGTGTTGAATGGCAAGCTTTAGATCAGAAAGAGTGATGTATGTATTTCAGGGGAAGGTATGTGGCTGTAAAAGGATGGCATAAGCTTTTCAACCTAATGCAGAAGGGGAGCGAGGGAGTAATATGAAATACTAAAATAATAATTGGAATGAAAATCCATTATGGTGAGTGAAAACATGGAGTTGATCTTCGTAACGGGCTTAGAAGCTTATGGTGGGAAGGCAACTATGTTGTTGTTTGATGTTTTATCTATAAGGTAGCCAGAGTTGATGTGGCTACTAAATGTGGTCATGGTATGGTGAAGAATTTTTCCTTCTCAAATTGTTAAAGTCTCTATCAAAGCAGACAGCCTTTAGTTTTGCTTAAATTTGTCCATGTGATACACTTAAATATCATTAGACTCAGTTTTTTAATTATGTAGTGAAAAAATCCACATTTGGAGTTTGTAAAGCAGTATATTTTGTCTATCTTCTTAGGAAAGATTGAACTGAGCTAGTATCTGCTGCAGGTCTCCATCAGAAATCAGCAAGACAAGCAAGGAAGGGAACAGATGCAGGAATAGGTTTCAGAAAAATACTGCAGCATGCAAGCATCATAGGATGGAACCGAGTGACCAGACTACATCTTTCAAGTCCAAGAACATAAGAAGTAGTAGAATAAATCCTTTTTAGTAAGGTAGTAGACAAGACTAAATAGTAATAACCAAGATGAAAATACTAGTTTTAAATACCATCATATAATCATGTCTTTGCAGCAAAGAGCTTGTGTAATATGTATTGTCTGGCCAGATAATTTTCCTGTGTGGTTCTTATTTGGTGTATACAAAGTATGAAAAAATGTCCTAAAAGAAATCAAAAAGTCATATCAAGAATATACCTGACAGCAATTTGAAATAGGACTTAGAAAAGACCCAGAACTGGGTTGCTTCGTTGTATGTTTTAGAAAAAATTCTTGTTTGAAAAGGTTATGAGACGACATGAGCATGATCACCTTGTCATTTCATGTATATATGATACAAGTAGATACAGATATATACGAACACACACATATATATAACCTATCTATAAAAAAATGTATGTAAAAAAATATTATCCTGCAGAGTGGGAAAGCCAGAGCGAACCGGGGATTTGAGAATATCCATGTAGTCAAAAGGTGAGAGCGAGACAGGTCTGCAGTCTTTGGAAAGAGATTAAGAGGAACCTTCTTTTAATGGCCGGGATTGATTCCGCGAGGCTGTTTGAGCTCGTGTCAACCGCGACGCAAGGGGCGAGAACTTCAGCTGGAGGAGAGGCCAAGCACCACGGGAATGCGGGTGGAATCTGAACAGCGATAAAACAGACTTTTTTTTCTTCTTTTTTTTTTTCAAATACATTAGATGCAAAATTCAGTTTGGGTTATTAGCAAGCGTTAGCTTGGCTGAGGGGTTTTAGAGTTCATTCCTTAATGCGATTCATTCTCGCTGGCTTCCTTCGAACCTTGGGAGAATAATGTTTAGTTGATACCGGCGGGCTACGGCGCCAAACTTTTAGCACCCAAAATTAAAAGTCACTTTAAAATGGGAACTAGATCAGAAGCCCACGGAGGCAGAAACTTGGCTGTGAAAAAAGGCCTTTGATGTCCGTAATGTCTATTGTTTAATGTCTGGTTTTGGCTTTTAAATGCCAATGCACAGCATGGAGGCCTGGCCCTCCCATTGCGCGACAGAGGGTGCTTTGGGTGGCAGGGGAAAGAAAAGAAGGAGAAATCTTCCATCCTGCAAGCACAAAGTTGACAGGTAGGAAGGCTTTTGGAGGTCTTTTTTAAGAAATTGTGTGCTAAAGTGTGCAAAACCGAAGTACACGGCCTCTGTGTGCGTGTGTGTGTGTGCAAGGGAAAGTTAGCAGTCAGTCAGGTTTTATCTCTTAATGAATAGAGACTGCTGAAGTAAGGGTTAGGTAATTGAGTTTATAATTAATTAGCCATAACCCTCATCAGATAAAGCAGTTGTCGAGATTTTTTTTATCTCCTTTCTCTCCCCAGGGCCTGCCCTTCTTTGTCCTTGCACTGACAGCCAGCACTTATCTTAGACCTTCTCCAGGTCCGTGCCCATCAACCCCTCCTCCCTTGGGCTGGTTTTTGGTGGTCAGCCGAGACCCTTATTGTCCTGGAAGGCTCACAATCAGCCTAGCTGTCGGGTGCCGGGATGATGAATTAGCGGTAGGAGTTAACGTGTAGGTGAACTCCAGATTGGAGTCCCGATAGCTCGGGGAGCAGCTTCTGTGCGTTAGTCACTCTCGCGGGCGCTGATACGCCACTGACACTTTGCAACAAAGAGGTTAAAAAAGGTAGATTTAGTCAAAGAAACGGTGCATTTCTGCAGAAAGTTAGGATGCTCACAAAGAACCCTTAATTTCTTCTGCTGTGCAATTCACAGCAACAATAACAGAGGAAATAAATTAGATTTTTACGCTGCTCCTTGCGGTGAGCTTATCTCCCTTATCTCTGGGGTTGAACTGGTTGGCTTGTAGCAGGGGTGGAAACTTCAGACACATATCTTAAAAGCATCTCCATTGTAAGAGGTGTCCGGTCTCTCTGCCCCTCGAGCTGTAGGAAAGCAGAGTCCCTTTATGGCTGCACTGGAGAAAGGGAGCTTCCTTGTGGTGTTTACAGGAGGCTTGAGCCGGGCTGTTTGGTTTTCTGAGACTGGGAGGAGGGAAAATGTTCAGAAAGCAGTTTGTGGGCTTTCCCTTCATCTGGAGTTTTTGATTTGGAGATGAAGACTCTGCTGTCTTAGGAGATTGCCTCCAGGCTTGGATGAGCACCGTTTCTCCTTAACGTGAGCGGCAGCACTAGAAAATGTAACTGAGTGGCCTGATGCAAGGAAGGCTTGATGCTTTTTTGAAAATCCATAAAGCATTACCCTTCTGTGGTCTCCTTAATTTCTGAAGTAGCCTGGTAAAGCTTTCCTGTATCCATTTCAGCAGCAATGTGCAGTTTTACTGTGATTGCAGTTCCATTGGGACTCTGGCAGCAGAAGCTTCCCTGTTCCTTTCAGGGATCCTGCTGGAAGTTAAATCCACAATATATTCGTTAACCTCCGTTTCAGATGACAGTGCAAGTGCATAAAAGATGTTACTGATGGCAGAACAAACCTGTTCTGTTTTGGAGTAATAGCTTAGCAGTTGTCCTAGTGGGTCTTACAGCTCACTTGCAGTTTGTGAAGCTCTTGAGTTATGTGGGATGTGTACCTTATCCAAAGAAATATTCCTGTATCGCTGCTAACTGGTTAATCTACTGGAGGAGTAAAGGAAGCAGCTCAGTGACTGAAGTTTGGGCATGAATATAGATGGGGAAAATTCCAGTTGAAGATGCAAAAACATTTAGATATCTTTTTCCACCAAGAGGGCTTTCAAAGATTGGAGCAGGTTGGACATGGCTCCAAGGTGTCACTTGGAGATGGCTTCTCAAGAGCCAACTGGTCAAGGCCTAAAACCTGATCCCTGTTGGCCTGACTCAGAGCAGAGGGCTGAACTGGATGACCTTCAGAGGTCTTTCCAACATGTTCTGAGTCTGTAGAACTAGGTGGTGAGCAGGTAATCTGGTGAGCAGTCATGTTTAATACATGGCTGACACTGACACTTCTGGAACACTAGTGATATACATGCTTGTGTTTCCATTAATTTAGGTTCTCTCAGGTCAATTAAAACAGGAAGAAAAGGAGGATCACTTTGCAAAGCTGTGGTGGCCTGGTTTGCAGAGCTCCTCTGTGTTTAGTGGCAGAGTCCTGGTGCATGGCAGGTCCTGCTCATCTCTGACAGGAATAATGCTGCCCTTCTGAAGGGCTGTGCGGGGGCAACTTGCAGGGACTTTTCACTCATGCATGAAAGAGAAAACTGCAAATGCCCAATGAAGCCTGAGCACAAGGTAGTCTCTGTACAGGAATCTTACCCCCACATGCACCCCAAAACCTGTGTATTCAATTCCTAGACTGTGTAGTGCATGGAGACCAAGTCAGTAGTGGGATATTGGGATATCCACCCCAACCCTTTTCGTAGTATTGGAGTGTCTTGACCAAGCTGGTCATCAGCAGTCTGTCTGCCTTTTTTTAATGGGGCAAGGGGAGCCTCTCGTAGCGTGCATGGATTGTCCTACACACAGCTCAGAACAGCTGGTTTTGCACCTTGCAACTGGAAGTGAATCATAGGGAGCAAATGACCTTCTCATCCCCCAGAGAGGCACTTGGTTGTGTTTTCAATGAGAGACCAAGCATGAATACAAGGGAAGAAAAGAAGGTAATGATCATCTCCATAATGTAAGAACTGCACCAAATTTTTTTCCAGGTGGAGAATTTGTACTTCAAATTAATATCAACTTCATATTGTACTGTCTCATGTAGAAGAATAACTGTGTGCATATTATTATTCTGGGAAACAATGGAGAGAAAAGCTTTGGCTTTAAATATGATCCTGAAACATAAGAAGTTGGCAAATATTCTTACTGAAGAATTGTCTTCTGGTCAATGGGTGTGGATTAATAGGATGAATTTTGTCTCAATTGAGTATTTATGTGGTTGGGTTTATGATAGAAAACTATTGGTTTTGTTCAGTTTTCACTGGAGTTTTTTTCAACAGTGTATTTTAAATACATAATACTTATATGAGTACCTAATTAATATATATAACTTGATACTAAACTGCATACTAATTTAGTTACTGTAGTTGTGGCTTTGAGTGTTTTTTCTTTTGAACAGGGCACGTTTTCCTCTCTAATACCCATTTTACTAGAGGTATTAGAGCAATTGCTGTGTACATCAACTCAGGCTTTTTAGTTGCAAAAAAAGAGGCAAAAGGCAGTGAAACACTTTGTTCCTAAAGGAATGTTTAAACCAGGTTTTAGCTGTCGTCTCCAAATGTTTGCATCTACAACTTCATTATTTTGCTGGAGTTGTGGGAAACACCAGTTACATTTTTCACCATGCCAGTACCCAGAGTTGTCTCATCCCAGTGCTGCGACGCATCACTCATGCACCGCTGCAGAATTGCAGCTGCGGTTCGGTGTGGGCTGGTCCTGTGCACGTCCACAGTCCTGACATGTGTCACAGGAGCATAGGGGTAGTAAGCTTCAGCCAACTCCTAACATTCTGTGATTCTGGAAGCCTCAAAGCATGGTCCAAAAGAAGAACTTTGCCTTGAAAACAAGAGATGGGTGGTGTAACGTAATCTCATTTGCTGGTTTCAGAGCTGGGGTTTTCCCTCAGTGGTTTTTATTAAATTGCTGCTAACAGTCTCACTGTTGTTTTAAGAGTCTGTGAGTTTGGAAAATAGGAGGAGAGTCCAGAATGCAAATAAATGTCCTTTTGAGATTGTGAGCCAGCACAGGTAGTGGTAGCAGCTAATAACACCACAATACAAAGGCAGGTCAGCGTGTGAGGGATCCTGCCGATCTTGTCACCTGTAGCTGTTCGGTTTCGGCTCTTCCAGAGTATTAATTCTTTGGTTTTAAATCTCTGGGATACACCACGAGGTCCATACCATTTTGTTGAGCTTTTTGACCACTCAAATTATGGTACTGTTTTCTAGGGTGTTCTAACAGATGCTCAGGAGAGCGATGGAGGCTTTCAAATGGTGAAAGTTCTTTTTGTGGTCCCGTTAATTTTCTTTAAACATCAAACTTGATGCGATAAGGGGAAGGTTTGGATGGCTGGACTTAAGACTGGACATTTTGCTTGGGAATCTGTGTGCCTTTGAGGCATTCAGACTTGCAAAGAAGCTGCTTAAGGGCGCTGATGCAATAGCAAAACCTCTTGTCATTGCAGGCAGTCTGCATAAAGTCTCAGGGATAGTTTAAGTTACAACACCTTAGCAAAATCTGTTCTGTTTATAGGAAGCAAACAGAGTAGGGTTGTGGGTTGGGGTTTTTTTTCCCCCCAGAAGGTGTTTTTGAGTGAAAGCCGTTATTTCCTGAGTGAGATTGGTGGTTTTTTTCCCTGTTCTGGTCATTTCAGAGCTGGGGCTGATGGGCCCCTCGTCCTTAACGAGTTTGCTGAATTGATTTGATCATTGTGTTTGGTCACTTTTGTAAAAATAACATGGAAATGACAGGAAGAAATTAGAAAAAAAAAAAAGTCCGACCGACACCAACCGACACCCGAGCGCGGGGTGTTCAAGTTGGTAGCACCAAGTATCATCGTCAGCCATAATTGACAAATAATACCCCTCATAAATACTGCCAGGCTTTTCAATTAGTTTTCATCTCAAATTCGGGATGCAAAATGATGGCCTGTCAACTGACAATGGATGACAAAAATTAATAAATTGTCTTCTAAATAGTATGGACACTTAAGAAAAATTGGGCAGCCAATTTAGCACAGCATGAACCGGGGGGGAACCTTTTGTACTGTTGCCGTGCCACTAATGTTGTCTGGGTCTTTATTAATGGTGCTTGGCTGCTGCTGACAGTTTTGTTGCTACTGGCAACTTTCTTCATTAAAATTAAAGCCAGCGTCAAATCCCATTAGCTGCACTCTATATCCTTGCATTTTTATTTATATAATTCCCCCCCCACACCCCCCCAGTCTTTACAAACATGTTCTTTATCTATAGAAAACTGGAAAAGGTGGTTAAAAATTAGTCTTTCATCTTGTCCATGACCGATTAGTTCACTAAATATCAGATTATATTGGGAGGGGGGAGATATCTCCAGCATGTTAGAACACACCTAGTCTACAGCCAAGTTCACAGCACGCAGGAATCTGTAAATGATCTTTATGAATTACCTTTTGTGAGCAGAGTGTTGCTCTGTATCGCCTGCAAGCTACTTGGCTCTCAGATGCTCTCTCATAAAACAGTAATAGCCTCTGGAGGAGAGCAGCTCACTTGTATGGTGCTCTTCGGTTGCTCGTTCCGCTAAAATATTAATGGTGTTGCGTGTGGGCTTAAAATTGAGTGATCAACATGTGTGAGAGACTGCTCTTGTAGGGGGAAAAAAATGGTGTGTGTCTTTGACATGATTTGTGGGAGGAGCGAATAGCTTTGTTTCTGGAACCATCATGTGGGTTGCTGCTTTAGGAATTCCTGGATTGACCCCTCCAGAGGTAAGTCTTCATTAGTAGCAATATATAGTGCTGGATACCAGACTTCATACACCTCCTCTTGCTAGTGAGTATTGTCAGGCATCACAGCACTGAGTGACCAGTGCATTAAATTAGCTGAGGTTCATCAGAGCAATCCATGCTCTGTGCCACACAGCACACCTGAAGAGTTGACCCAAACTGCAAGGCTGATTCTGATGCTGACAGAAACATCTCACAGACGTGCTGCCAGAAATGCCTGAAGCAGACTGTGGTCTAGCTGTGTGCCTTTACTCATGGGACACTTCTTTCTGGAGCATCACACTTTGCTGCCAACTTACATACAAGCCATTTTGAGGGGTTGGTAGATGTTTCCAAGAGAATTCGGTCAGTGCCAACTTTGTTACAACATCTTGTGGTAATTATACTCCTCTGGACTGGTGGGCCAGACCATCCTGGCTAGTGTCACACAACATGCCTTTTCTGACACTCCTGGTTCTGAAGGCTTCTGATAGATGGAAACACCTTGTGAAATGCAAAATAGGGCTTGAGTTTATGTCCCAAGAGCACCATCACATTCATAGTGGGACGAGAGTTAGGACGGAGTTTTCTGTCAAAACATTTTTTGCCGTTGTGGCAATAAAAATGTTTGTTGATGCAGTGGGAAGTGAGATGTCTGGAGAAGAGCCTCAGGGGAGACCTGATCACTCCATACAACTGCCTGAAAGAAGGGTGTGGAGAGGCAGAGGCTGACCTCTTCTCCCTAGCTACAAGTGATGGGACAAGGGGCTATGTCCTCGAGTTGTGCCAGTGGAGGTTTAGATTGGATGTTAGGAAAAACAGCTTCCCAGAGGGGCTTGTTGGGCATTGGAAGGAGTTGCCCAGGGAGATGGTGGAGTCACCATCCCTGGAGAGATTTACAGGACAGGTAGATGTAGTGCTTAGGGACATGGGTTAGTGGTGGTTTTGGCAGGTTAGGGTGATGGTTGGTCTTGATCTGAAAGATCCTATCCAACCATGCCAATTCTATGGTTCATCCTGTGTCCTGGCTTTGAAGCAGCAGCGTGGTGACACTGAAGTGACAGGCTGAAGCGTGAGGCAGCACCGATGGGTTCATTGCAGAAAACCCATCGACTGGCTCCAGGCTCTAATACCTCCTGACACACTGTTTTCCTGTGGGTGTAAATAGAGCAAGTGCTCTGTACGAAACTCCATTTAAACGGTCGCTTAAATCGTTATGTTTGGGAATGATCTTCTGTGGTAAGTGGAAAAACAATTAACAGTTTAAATGGTCTTTTAAACTGATGCACTTGCAGCAATTTTTGGACTAAAATATGTGCTGTGTGGCTCAAATCTGAATTTCAATTCAGCTGAAATGTAGATTAAGTGACCCTATCGTTCTCAGGAATGGATACTTTATGGAAGGAAAATAAACTGGCGACATTGAATTAGCATCAATCTATTAACTCCCAAGTTATGCTTTAGCTTTTCTGCTAAATCTTCTTGGTTTAAAAAAAAAAAAAAACTTTAAAAAAGGTGTCAGTAGTTAATTGTTGACTGAGGCTTAATATCTGTTGAAGCAAATGAGCCGTGAAATATACTACATAGGAAGTATTGTATCTGGAGTGATTTTAACATTAAAACAATATTACAATTTTTAACTTGCTGACACAATATGCAGAATGCTTTATTTTGAAATGCACTGATTGATGTCAAGCTTGGTAAGTGATGGAGAGGAGGAGTCTATGCTGTATATAAGGCAAAGTAGGCCCAGGCAAAACTAGCCTTCTTTTTCTCTCAGAACCACTGGGGTTTTTTTTTTGAAGCATGTTAAATAAAGTTTGGGTTGTCTTAGGTTATTACTTCAAGAATCACAGAATCCCAGACTGGTCTGGGTTGGAAAGGACACCACAGATCATCGAGTTCCAACCCCTCTGCCACAGCCAGGGCCACCAACCTCCAGGCCTGGAGTCACACAAGGTTGCCCAGGCCCCATCCAACCTGCCCTTGAACACCTCCAGGGTTGGGACATCCCCCACCTCTCTGGGCAGCCCCTTCCAGNAATTGATTGTTCCTCTTAATGACAGCAGTAGCTTTGCCTTTTTATAGTGACTAGTTAAGAACATGGTGTAATAAACATGTAGTTCAAAGTTGTCTTTACACTGTAGCCTTAAATCCCCAGAAGTGGCCTCTGATATGTTTTCAGTGGGGTTCGAGGTGACATCATACCTGTAGAGATAGGTTGATATAGAAGAGTTGTCAAACATACAGTGTAGAACAGGCAGCAAGGAGGCTTCAGAAATGTTCGTTACCATGTCCTAAAGAGAGGTGCCCGTCTCCTCACTGACACTGCTGATGCTGTGGCTTGCTTCTGTGAACTGTGGAGGTTCCTTTCTTCTCCAGTTTTAGGCACAGTTAAATGCGTTTCTCCTCTCAAAGGACCAAGCAGTGGGGCACATGTTGTGGCCCTTGACCAGGTTTTTTGGGTAGAAAGGTTTTTGGGTGCACAGCTATGCCTTTTTACATATTTGAAGCTGAAGCCAGAATTATTTTGTGTTCAGGTGTCAAAATACAAATTGATGTATCAGTGGGATCAAAAGTCATTTGGTTGAAAGGAGAAAAAAAAAAGAAAATTTGGTATATTCTGAAAAGGATTCTTTAGCAAAATATGTTTCTGTTGCCCTCAGTACATATTTAATCAGTGTTTTTGTAAACAGTTTGTTTAGCTCAATGTCAGTTTAGATGTCAAGCACAAAACAAAAGGATGTGGTCATAAC
>VXBZ01000539.1:184522-198338 GCA_013399135.1 Heliornis fulica
AAAAAAAAAAAAAAGCTGCTCTTAAGTGGTCTTCCTGATGTTTCTATGGAAACACTAGAGTATCAGGATAGAAAGTTAAAATTGGGTTTTTCAGCTTTTCATGGCTTTTCTCCCCCGAACTCCCCTCTTCCCCCAAATCCCTACTTTATATAAAATGCGATAAAGAGAATTTTCCGGGCTCAGGGAACGGAGCGCTGCTGTAACGAGAGCCCTATCATCCACCTGGTTGTGAGGATTCCTCCTTTCTATATCATCTCCCCCCAACACTCATATTGTTTCTTACGAGAACTAAATGTTGTGTTTCTTCTTTTTCACGCCTGACCCCCGCAGCCGTCTCCACGGGCCGCAAATCGTTTCCGCTCTCGGAGGCTCTTCCAAATTACCCAATGCCGCGCAGTCGCGTTTGCTCGCGCCCAACCGGTTCCCCAACGTGGTTGGGTTGGGGTTTGGGGGTTTTATTTTCCTTTTAATTCTAGTCTAGCACCGAGCTGACTGGCGTGGACGCTAGCCGTGTCTGCGGCCAGCGCAGTTAGAGCCGCGGCGCGCGTGAGGCCGGAGCCGCAGCAAGAGGTAAGAGTTCAAACGGAGCCGACCGCTGGCGGCTCCTCCGCCGCTGACTCAGACCCCTTGGTCTGGTTCCTCCGACACACGAAGATAACGATTTGCATCGCAGCGCGTTTCACATTAGCGCCGACGATGGTGTCAGGGAAACCACAACTGCCAATGCCAAGGGGTTAATAAACCAACTACTTGAGATTATTAAGGGCTGTGATTTTTATTATTTATTTTTTAACAGCACAGGGTAGAGCGGAACAAACCTGGGAAGGCAACGGAGGCAGGAACTGCTGCGTGGCTGAAAAATAGTGTGACTTGCTAGGTGCTGTGCCTGCTTCAGAGTGGTGAAGTGGACTCAGGGTGAGAGGCACGTTGTTCCTTTACGGGTGTAATTGCATTTTGTCACACACTTGAATATTAAACACCACAGAAAGCACCTGGAGAGCGTGCAGAGTGATGTGATGTAGGTGCGATAAAACTCTAATTTTAGAAATAATCATAAACTAGCACTAAAAAGAGCACCCCTTTCACCAAGGTGTCAGTTGAAGGAGAGCTTGGGAAGTCTCTTGGTCAACGTCTCTGTCCTTGAGCTCTGCGTAACCACATCAATGTGCCTGTGTGTAGCCCTGGGACAGGCTGCCCAGGGGGGGTGTGGAGTCTCCTTCTCTGGAGATATTCAAGACCCATCTGGACACCGACCTGTGTGACCTGCTCTAGAGAACCTGCTTTGGCCAGGGGGGTTGGACTCGATGATCTCTGGAGGTCCCTTCCAACCCCTACAGTTCTGTGATTCTGTGTTGTGGTCTAGAGAGTTCTCCTGGCCACTCTGCAGATGGCTGCAGGTTGGGACTTGCAGGACTCTGCCAGAGCGGTGCATTCGTTGCATGTCTTGCAGCAGGGTCTGTGGCTTTCCATGCACATTCGTCTTTGGGCTTGAGAGTGACTGCTCATGCGTGATTATCCTGTCGCCTCTTAACAGGGTTGCTCCTTAGGTGGACAAGTGTGATGTGCAGGATGATGGCCTTCTGTTCTCTTGTCCCCAGATTGTTGTCTCTTCTCAACCACATTGTACTTAATAAGTAAGGTCCCATGCTCAGCAAGAAAGTCCCAAGGAATCCTTGGCCATGCCATGTTGGAAAGATCTAGCCTTCCTTTTACAAAACTGCAGCTGCAACCTGGGTAGTGGAGGAGGAGTTGAGAAAATGCCCCTTAAAATTATTTGCAGAATCTCAGAGAAACTTGTGCCTTACCCACCGTTGCCAGGTAAGGTCAAAATCTGGAGGCTGAATTGTCGGAGCAGTCATTAAAAATAAAAACACAGGGAACAGCAAGCACAAAGTTTGTTCTTCCCATTTACCGTGTCTTTAGTGCGGAGATTTCCCAGAGGAATTCAGTAGCTGTTCTTTGTTGGAAGTGGCAATCTTCATTGCTGGTACTACAATGACCTGCAAGACTTGCTTAATGAGCGTTGGGATTAATTTTATTATTATTATTTTAGTAAATATTTCTCTTTTTTTTAGTAACAATTCGTGGTGCAGTGACCTGCTGTGCTGAGTTACTGCCTTGTGTTTAGGGCGCATTAGATTGTGTTCAGCGTTCTGATTTCTTTTCCTCGTAAAGCTGGTGCATGACACAATGGTGAACAGTTACTTTGAACCTACAAGCAAACCTCTGCTGCTGCTGTAGTGCCAGTTTTAAGACATGTGGGATTTCTCCTGTGTGCCTGGCTGCAGTAAGAACATATGGGGTCTTGGTGGCAGGGGTCTGCAGTGTGGGTGTTAGTTGGAGAACGTGCGAGGTCTCCTGTTTTGAGATTGCTTTAGAGACACTCCACTTGCTTGTAGCCTTTGTTTTGTGGCTCACTGGGTCCCCATTTGGGCCCTGTTACTCTACGACTTATATTCTGCAGATTTCCAACTTTAAAAGGTTAAACAGCTTCATATCTAATTGTCTAAAAGACCAAGCAGCATAAACTCCTGAGGAGGGGGGAAAAAAGACTTATATTTGGGAGATCATGAAAGCACTTTAGTGTTGCATGGAAGGTTTCTAGATGCATTGGGTATCTGCAGCTGTTTGTGCCCAAGAAGATGCTCTGATATCTGCTCAAATTAATCCTCAAAGAGAGAGCAGTGGCAACCATAGCACTCAAGTATTGAGTGTAAGTGAAATAGTTGGAGCTGGTGTCTCCCTCATGCTGGAGGAATGGACTTTTAACTAGAAACCTGTTCCAGTTTAATATTCTGGAAGCATACCTCAATTAAGAATGAACCTCTCGTTTGTTACTAGGACAAGGTAGACTAGTCCTGGTGCTGCAGGCCAGACTACCTAGACTTGGCTAGTAATGCAGACCTGGGAGATTCACAAGATTTAGAATCATAGATTCACCTGATTTGGAGGAAATGTTTAAGGTCATCAAGTCCAACACCAGCCCGACCCTGCCTAGTCCACCTCTAGACCATGTCCTTCAGCACCTCATCTCTTGGCCTTTTCAATCCTTCCAGAGATGGGGACTCCCCCACTGCCCAGGGCAGCCTGTTCCAACACCTGACAACCCTTTCAGGGGGAAAATTCTTCTGATGTCCAACCTCAATCTCCCCTGGGGCAGTTTGTGACCATTTCCTCTCATCCTGTCGCTTGTTACCTGAGAGAAGAGACCAACCCCACCTTTCTGCACCCTCCTTGCAGGGACTAGTAGAGAGTGAGAAGGTCTCCTCTCAGCCTCCTTTTCTCCAGACTCAAAAGCCCCAGAGCTCCTTCAGCCACTCCTCATAGGACTTGTGCTCCAGACCCTTCCCCAGCTCCATCATCCTTCTCTGGACAAGCTCCAGCATCTCAACGTCCTTCGCCACGTTACTAGATTTAAAGGAAGCGTGTGTTTTATTGACCAGAATTTGTACATAACAGTTGTTTTGTGATACCATCTATGAGTTGTTGCCTTTGTGGTTATTTGAGGAAGGATGTTTCTGATGAGTATGAGCAGGGTTTTTTTTTTCTTTCTTTTGTGAACGGGATGCAAATGATAGAGCTGCAGAAAATTCATAGCACCACTAGCTGCTAATCATAGTTATGAGAACTAAAGACCTGAGTGGAAAATTAAGAATTTATGCTGTTAATGATTAAGTGCCAGATTGCATATTTCATTCTGTCAAAACAGCGTCAGGGTAACAGTATGGGGTTGGCAAAAAAATTAAGGAGGGGAAGGGAAAAAAGCTTGCATGGTGTTAGTATCTCAGCCACAGCGGTGGTATAAGTTTTGGAAAGAAAATAGAAACCCAGGTACCATGGTTCCTCATGCTGGAGGTCGAGTCTTGGTGCTGCTGACTTCCAGAGGGCCCTGCCATTTTTTTGCTAAGCCTTCCAAGTCAAACGTACCAAATCTTATTAAACAACCCAAAAAAACCTCAAGACAAGTGCTACAGGGGGAGCAAATGCAAAAAAACCCTTGGAGTGGTGATCGCTGGTATCATCCCATGTGTGAAACCCTGCGTCTCTTGTGGCCACTGGGAACTCCGAAATATGCGGAAAAGTGGAAAAATCCAACTGGTGCAGAGTGTGTTGTTCCCCACTCAGGACTAGTCCTGTGGGCCAGGTAGTGGCATAGACGTCTCTGTGACGGGTTTTGATGGTGTTTATTTGTGGGACATGACCAAGTCTGTTCAGCTACAGTCTGTCCGGCCTACCTGAGCAATGAAGGCAGCTGGCCTACCTGAGCAATGAAGGCAGCTGGCCGCCCAGCAACTTCAAGAGTCTTAAATACTGATAATTTGCTGCCTAAAACCTGAAATATTCCCCTAAAACACATTCATAATCGCTTCAGCATTCGTCTTCATTTGCTGTTTAAGCGAGCCAGGTGTGTAGCTCACGGGAAGGCGTCCGGAGCGTCAGGATTTAGCCGATTCCTGCGTATTCAGATGAACCATGGACATTATGCGTAGCGGTCCCCTGACCGGCGTTGGGTGGTTTGTTGTGGTTTGGGTTTGGTTTTTTTTTCTTTTACCTTGAGTCCAATCAATCCTACACCGGCGGCTTTTCATTAGCTGCCTCTGCTCTCGGTAATGATGGGGACGCAGAGCCTGCTGGCAGTCTGTAACTTCTCCTGGTGCCCTGAAGCTCAACAACATAAGCTGATTGACTCAGTTAGGGCCCCAGTCTCTAACAGCAAATGCAATCAATAAATCTTTGTTGGTAAATAATTGCTATTGAACAGAGTTTTAATATAAATTTATGAGTGGTGTTTTATCACAGCTTGAGGCTACAGCAAGCCACTGAGTGATGGATTTCAGATAACACTTACATTCATTACATTAACTTTGTAAGTTATTTAAAGCTTGTACACTTAACATTGCTTTTGGCTTGCAATGACCTCCTGGGACTAGATGTAGCAATACACATTACTAATAAAGAGCTCGCGGTGCGTACAGACTGTTCCTCCGTTTGCTTTCTACAGTGACGCAGTTCCTCGAGCAAAACCTGAGAAGTGAAGTTCGTGCACTATGGTTCAAGTATTTATTTTTGGGTTTAATTTTCTTTTTTGTTTCCAGTGGCTCATTAAAAGTCCAAGCTAGCGTGGTCTGGTAGGAGAGATGCGTTCTTCCCTTACACGCAGAATTGCAATTTTGGAGGAAAGGTGGTAAAAAAATGTAATTTGAAGTGTGAAATTCTGCCTGGTTTGTGAGCACATTGGAGGTGTTACATTCTTGGTGTTGGATCTGGAGGGTTTGGGTCAGCCAACTGCAGGGCTGAAATTGCAGATGGAAGACCGCAGCAGTGAAAGATTTGATACGAATTAGGAGAAATTATGTTAGCTGATTAATAATAATTTGAGGCAGAGATTATTATGGGATGGGGAAGAAAAGGAGTATTTTGAATAAGTCCATTTAGTGACTCCCTTGCTACAGAGCTTAGAGACTGATTTTTCTTGACGTGCTGTATGTGCATGGGGACCTGTTTGGCTGTGACTGGGGATGTGCCCAAGCTACCTCTAAATTGCCTCCGAGGTGCCAAAGGTCAGTGGGAACCCGTGTATCTTGTTTCCTGGGCAGACTATCTGATGTGACTTTAATGTAGACATAATATGACTGAAGTGAAGGGCTTTTTCTTGTTATTCACTCTTTTTTTTTTTTTAAGTAAAATTTCTTATCCTATCTGGGGCCATTTTTTCTTTTTTTTTTTTTTTAAGCTTAGTTAAAGGGCATTTATAACTGATCTAAACTCCAATACTAAGAGCATTTCTTCAGGCCATTCTATATAATTACCACAGACAAAGTGGTAGTCTCTGGCCTTGGGGCTGGGAGGGTGGAGGAAAATGTGGTTTATGTGGGCTTCTGTGCTTCATAACATTTTAAGTTAGCTCCTTGTATTCAGAGCAGCTTCCTCTGCAGATATCAGAAGATATTTTTAATTCTCAGTTAATATTTAAAAAAAAAAACACTATTCCCCAAGGAAAAAGGATTGGGATGTCTGGCTTGTTAGTTAAGCACAAATAGCTGGCTGGTACACAATTAATGCTGAGCATTATTTTTTATATGGAAGCACAGAATTTCCCTTCAAAAGCAAAGTAAAAACCCGTTTTAAATAATTTTCTTCATTTAGATCCGAAAACAGAGTTTTAACAATTCACACCTAAAGAGCAGCAAAATCCTTGTGTAGTAAAAATCATGAAAGTGTGGGGGTTTACTGTTTATTGAGTGAATAATTACCATGAATTGAAATTACGTAAAGTAATGGCATGTTTTTTCTCTAGCAAAGGGACAGTTAAATAAGTGTGAAAAATATATATATTTTTTACTTCCTTCAAAACTTAAAAAAAAAAAAAGGTAAGAGGGAAAAAAAAAAAAATCACCATTGTGATCTTTACAACTTTTTTCCCCCATTAAAAGGTCTGAAGAACAAACCAGTGCAGGGAAACAGTAATTTTTGATCCCCGCGGCACAGCGATAACTAGACTTGGGTCCCCCTAAACGCAAGCGAACGTGCTGCAGGTGAGGTATGAAAGATTGGAAAGGTGAAGCGACAGATCACCTACTATAGACAAACATACAAGTCAAAGGCAGAAATAAGCTTTCATATTTTTTTCTAATAGAAGAAAACAACGTCTCTAACCACTGGAAGACGGTAATTGGGATGTGCGACTCGCAGAAGCCTTTGTAAGAAAGAGCTTCAGAAAACCCATTTTCTCTTGTAAAAGTTTGAGTTGAGGCAAGGAACAGCACCAAAAAAAAAGTATAAAAAGGGGAAAAAAAAAGTTTTGGAGTTTATAGTGCTGTGTAATTCTGTAATTCAGTCATTGGCCACATGCTTTTTGGTACAGTCCCGTCCACAGATCATTTTGCGTCTCGAAGTGTTGGTCAACTGAAGTTTGCTTCTAAGTGTGTGACCAGGAACAGGCGGTTGTGAGTGTGGTTTTTCCACTGGGATCATCTCTGGGTGCTGAAGGAGAGGGTTGTTAATTCCTATGAGTTGTGGCAAGGGACTTTAGCCAAAAGTGGTAACATCTGACATGGAGGGAGAAAAGGATTTGCTTAGCTCTGGAGGACTTCTGCTCTTGCAGAGCTGCTCCTTGTGGCTTTGGGATTGGGTCTGCCGAGAGATGGAGCTTTATGAAGCTGTGGATGTGATGGGGAAACAGCAGAACTTGCTCTTCGGGGTTTTAACCCACTTCAGCACAAGCAGCTCCATGGGAGTTGCAGGCACCGTGCTCCATAGTTCAACTTTCTATCTTTTCTGGGTTTTTTTCCATGGAAAAAAACCTCATTTTGGGGGATTAGACACCTGAAATTTATATTGCTGTGTATTCCTAGTTATGATTCAGTGAAAGGAATGAAAGTGTCTGCTTTTACCTGAACTGAACCTGTAAAACTAGTGAGCCCCCATGGTGTGTACCATACATGGTGTCTCTGCTGGGACATTTCAGTTGGACTTTCAATAACTAAAGTACTGCATGAAGCCATTAGGAACTGCCTTCGGGCTTAGTTTTGAAAATAAAAATTTCCTAGGGAAGCACATTGCTAAACCACAGCTTGATGGCCTTCAGTGTGCTACAGCCTGTTGTATTTTGGTTTTTGAGGCACTTTTCTATTTTTAAGCTGAGAATGGGTTAATATGCAGTAGTTCTCCTTGTCCATTTAAAGATGGTGATGACTTTTTACCTCAACTGTTGATTGTTAGCATTCATCACCTGTGCTTAGGTCAAGTGCCATTTGTGGGGTGAGTCACCTTGCCCACCTCCTTTCCTCTCTGCTCACACCTCTTCCATTAAATTATCCAGAATTTATGGGGAAAAGCCTTTGTATTAGCCCTGTTCCCATTTTGCTGCTCTTGCCTGGAATTGGTGTCTCTGTCTGGAACAAATAGCTGGGAGGATTTCCATTGTGGTGTTTCCCTACTGCAAAGAGGATGAGAACATACACATATTGTAGAACCCTAGGCTGATTTGGGTGGGAAACCCCCAAGTGCCACCCCTACCATGGGCAGGGACACCCCCCCACCAGCCCAGGATGCCCCAAGCCCCATCCAAGCTGACCTTGAACCCTGACAGGGATCAGGGGCAGCCCCAGCTTCTCTGGACACCCTGTGCCAGGGGCTCCTCACCTTTTCCTCATGTCCAATCTAAATTCTCTCTTCTTGAGCTTAAATCTCTCATCTTTTGCCTTAAACCCCGTTGCCCCTTGTCCTGTCATGGGATAAGCAGTAGAAAATCAGCAGCTTGCAGGAGACAACATATCTAAAACCATTAGTGATTGCATTTATCTCTTTCCATGCCTTAAATACTTGTGTGCTGGCAAGAATGTTTACATCCTGTTTTTCTATTTTTCCCCTCCAACAGGGTATGCTGCTAAAGCGAAGTGGCAAGTCACTGAACAAAGAGTGGAAGAAGAAGTACGTGACGCTGTGTGACAACGGCGTGCTGACCTACCATCCTAGCTTACATGTAAGTACCCCATGCCCTGTGCTCAGCAGCTTCAGGCTCTGGTAAAGCAGTGTTAGTCCATCCTGACATGTTACCATCGAGCCCTTTTTGGTGGAGGAACTTCTTTCTCCCTCTTTGTTCTCCTCCTTCTCAGAAAGGCACAATCTGAAGTCAAATTCCCTGGTCAAGTCCCTTTGAGTCCCCTGGAACTGTGGTTCCCATGCATCCCAAGAGGCAGCTGGCACGGCTTAAGCTTTTATTTTGTGCTGATGCTTTTACAGACTTGTCGACCCCAGGATTGAAAAAAGAAGCAGCATTCTGTAACTAAAAAGTGCCCTGGATGTAGAAGAGTGAGGAAGGTTTCTGGTATTTGTCAGTGTGCAGCTGTTATGGTTTATTCACAAGTAATTCAGAGCAGCCTCCTGAAAATGGCATAGCTGTTAAGATACAGGCCATAAAACTTTTTCATCAGAAAACATCTTTCTTGGTCCCTCTGCTCAAGGATCCTGTCCCTCTCTCTGTGTGGTGTAGACCATCCCTAGATATGGGATGGGGGTTTGGGGATGAAATGAGCATTCAGAACTAGCCCACTCCATCTGTCCTGGGCATGCCAGTGGGAGGAGAGGTGAGATTTGTCACAGCTCTTTCCAGGCCACAGTAGTTCAGAGGACAGAGGCAATATCAAGGTTCCAGGTCATAGAATCATAGAATCATAGAATGATTAGAGTTGGGACTCCCAGAGGTCATCTAGTCCAACCCCCCTGCAAGAAGCAGGGACACCCCCAACTAGATCAGGTTGCTCAGGGCCTCATCCAACCTGGCCTTGAACGTCTCCAGGGATGGGGCATCCACCACCTCTCTGGGAAACCTGTTCCAGTGCTCCACAACTCTCACAGTAAAGAACTTTTTTCTAATATCCAATCTAAGTCTCCCTCCCTCTATTTTAAAACCATCACCCCTTGTCCTGTCACAACAGGCCCTACTGAACAGGTCTTGAAGTTCCCAGGGGATTCCCAGCTCTTTTGCTGGCTCTGTAGTACAGACATCATTAAAACACAAAAACCATGGTGTGACCCTCACCAAGATCTTCGGAATTGCATCTAGTCCTTTATTTTCTCTTCGTACAACATAGGAAAATCGGAAGATGGACAGTTGTAATATTTAGGACCAGTTGCTTCTAAACCTTTTGGTGCCCTTCTTCGCTCCTGGGGAATTTTCCATTAAGGAGTGGAAAATCAAGGTTTCCATGAGATGTGTTTTCAGTAGGTATGCTCTGGGGCTTACCCTCATGCAGAACTAGAAGGAGTGTCCTGCTGCAGCTGGGTGATGTCTGAGGAGCATGACCACACTTATGCTGTGCTTGCACCAACTTGATGTTCCCTCTCTGCTGAATATTAGCACTGTGGTAGGATGTGAGATTTCAGTCCCCGATGCTGCCGTCGTAATGCTTCGCTGTAGTGTGTGATGTTACGTCCCTGCCTCTTAAAAGCTAGTGAGTTATGTGGCAGCCAGCTTCAAGGCATGGCTGTTTTCCTTCAGAAATCTTGTCACTCAACCCTTCTGTTCTGGAGCAAGGTTTTCACTGTTTTGTTTTGTGGAACTCCTCTTTGACCATTCTTAGCACCTTTAAAACTGGGGAATTCTGCCATGAAGTAGTCCCGAAATTCCCGACTTGTATATCGGTATCACACGCAGAAGGGAAGCACCCACATGAGTTTCCACAATGAGTAGATTGTGTTGGCCAACTCTGGGTCATCAAGCGAGGAGGAGGCAAGCTGCCATTGTCTGTGCCCAAGTCCCTTCCTGGCTTTGTAGAAGTGCTCTATTGTTCCTGGCAGTCGCTGTGCACGTGTTAGTTTCTCACTGCCTCTTGCAGACAATAGGTACTTTTTCTCTGTAGGCTTCCTGGAGCCGCTTAGTCTCCCCCAGAGTGAGAATCCATTGAGATTAGAGGTAATTACTTTGAGATTAGAGGTAAATCCATTGGAGATTAGAGGGAATCCATTTAAAGAAGAAGTAATTACTAGCCTGTAATTGTTTCCCTCTATCCCCCCACCATGCCCCACCCCAAGAAAAAGGTACATGAGTCTCTATATCCATTTGCTCAGACCATGCGGAGATCAGAGAGGTTTACAAGGCTACTTTTCCCTTGGCTGTCTGGGTAGGTGCTGGAAAGGGAACATGCTTGTCTCCTAGCTGACAAGAAGCTACTGGGGAAGATGTCATCCTTGTCTGGGGGCTTCTTGAGATGCCTTTGCTGAATCTGCTCTCAGGGAGTATCTAGGGTTCCGCTCAATTGCATCAACATCTTTTGGACGTTTGTATTACAAATGATGGTGCTTCAGTGCCTTATTCCTACTGACTTTAGCCTTCAGAGAGTCACTGCATGAGTTCTGTGGTATGTTTCTGTACTGTCAACAGACTATTATCAATTAACTACCCTTAATATACCCTGCAGAGCTTTCTCCTTCCATCAGGCAATGGTATATGAGTAGCATCTTCTCTGCCCGGTGCAAACCACAGTGGGCAGAAGAGTCAGGACCTTGATACTTGAAGTAGTTGCATTCCCAGTACTGTTTGTACCAAACTTTGTAGGCAGGAAAGGCAGAATTTGGGTATTGCCAAGTGAATGGGTTTTCCCCAAAACCAATCATTTGGGGTTTGCTGGATTTTGTTTGTCTGGAAGTGCTTGTTTCTTTTTTTTTTTTTTTTTTATCCCACAAAGCAAGCCAGAGAAACTAATGAATTTTTAATTCTTGAGCTTGCTTTGCTGTTTGGGATAATTTCTTGCATTGTTTTGAAAAATAAGGACCTTATTCCTAACAACCTTCCCACTAAATAGCATTGAAGAGAAGAACTTCTGTTAACCATCCAGAGGCAGCTTAAAAAGCCTGGCTCTGGTCTGCCCTCTTAGTTTGATTTGGGTTGTCTCAAGTATATGCAGGTCACTGTGGTTATACAGGATTGTGCAGTTGTAATTCTGTGAAGCGAAAGGTGGGCTGGCCTCTAGTGGTGGCAGGAGAAGTAAATTGACAAGATAATTTGGTCTTTCTAGACTTTTTTTTTTTAATCAGAGCATAACACCTTCATTGGAAGGAGTTATTATGATATGTAATGGCTGATAGCAAGCACTGCATAAAATACTGTTTGAGATTGAGCCAGAAGCGGATCCATCGCCTCGGTCAGACGCGTTCAGCGGCGGCTTAGGCGTGAAGGCAATGTTTTGAATAGAGAGAATGTGTCCTTGCTGCAGAACATCAGTGCTGTCATCCTTCTTGAAAGGATGGGCTACGAAACGAAAGGGTTTTGGGCTGGGGAGTGAAAATCAAATTAGTACCTTTCTTAGGGAGGAGGTAGCCCTGGAAAGGGTCAGGCCTGTTTGGCAGGGCAGCGTGTTGAAATGACTGCTGCATTGTGCCAGCTAAATGAGTAACTCCTGATGCCACCAGGTTGATGTTTGACACAATAGCTAAATTCGTATCCTTTCTTTTTCAAGGAAGTGGGGGGAGAGAAAATTGGGGGAAGAAAAATATATGTACATAAGCACCCTACTGTTTTCTGACTTGGTCATGTCAGGTTTTTTCAAGAGCCTCAAACCTTCCCGTCCCTTGGGATGCCGAGGAGCAATGCCGATAGAAAATGGTGGGGATAATGAGAGAGAACTTTGACCTGCAGGCTTCAAAGTTCACCATAGCTACCTATTCATCTTAACGCTTCTGGAGTGTAGCCGTTGAGTGGATGACTAAAATCCTGGCCGACAAATTCAATGTCAAACTCCCCAAAGGGACCCAGGGGAATTTGTCTAGGCATCTCTTGGCTTTTAATGGCAGAGTGCCATGTGCAAGGGCTCCCGAAATGTATTCACCAGGATACCTGCTGGGCAGCGGTACGTGCCGCGGCTTTAAGCCTCATCCCGATGAATGGCTGATCATGTTTCACCACCATCTGACTGTCAGACGGTTGTCATCGTGCCACGGGTCAGCAGATGACAAAGTTTTAGTGGTGGATGTCCATTTTCTGCTCTTTTTATCCCCATCATCATTGCTACCCCTCATTTATGGAAAGGAAAGAAGAAGAAAAAAAAAAGAAAAAAACAGCTGGTTTGGGGGCAAGAGCCCTCCCCCCCCCACTTTGTATTTAATCTGTTCTAGGTTTGGTTTCACATAAAAGCACAGTGCTGTGGCCTCTTATGGGGGAAGAACAGCTTCTTCACATACATGAGAAGCAAGGTCTGATGCCCATCTATGAACACATGTGCTATGTAAATCCCATGTAACTACACAGCAAGGTTGATTTTTGCTTGCTGAGGTCTGGATTGCAATAAGTCCACTCTTCAAGATTGCTCCCATCCTCTCTGATCCGGGCTGATAAACCTGCATTGAGGCAGGTAGGACTGCAGCAGAGACTTGGGGAGGTGGAAATTGTCTGTATCTCCTTGAGAACCATCTGGATTCATGTGGGCTGCTCAATCCACCTGAAAGTAGCCACGGTTTCAAAGTGCTTCCTTGAAAATAGCGTTGATGGGGTGAGCAGCCTACATGAGTTAGTAGGAAAAGGGAGCAGTAGCAGTGGTCTTCCCAAATAAAGTGAACATATTTTTAAAAATCCAACCAGATGAACAGTAAAACTGCAGAATTTCAACCTGGTGAGGAGTTGTATCCAACACTAGGCTAGACTTTGCTCGGGAACTTCAACAATACACTATATGGACATGTCTTCTCAGAAGATGATAGGAAACAGGCCCGATTCATGGGCCTGTAAAATTCTTTGAGATATGGGCTGGGGGTCTGGGTCAGTTGAGCTTTCCTTGCTTGGCTGTTTCCTCCAAGAAAAGCAGACTTGGTGAGAAATAGGAGGCTATTGAAAAAATCCTCTTTGTTGGTATCTGGAAGCGTTGTAGATCCGAGCGCTTTCCCCAGGCCCCGTAAGACGCAGCGTATTTCTCAGCTGAAATTTCAGACCATTCTCACTTCTTAGGATTTTCCTGAATGATTTGAAACTGGAAAGTGTGCTTGCCAGCAAAGCATTCTTATTTCTTATCTCATCAGCCTCGCTTTCCAGAGGGCCTCGCGCTGGCGGGGCTGCCTGGGGTCTCGGTGCGTGTCCGGCGGGGGTGTCTGGCAGCGGAGCCAGGCGTTGCTCTCGCCGGAGCGGCAGCGCTCGCTTTCGCGGTTACAAATAACCGCCTACAGACATCATTTCAGCTCAGCTTCCTTCTCAGGGTCGCGTTACCTCAGGCTGTTTAATAGCTCCGACGTGTATTGTTTGTGTTGCTTTAATAGAAATATTCATGCTCTCATATAGTTCTAAAATACCATCGTGTATGCTTTTCTTTTTTCTTCTCCCCCCCCC
>VXBZ01000539.1:215093-235070 GCA_013399135.1 Heliornis fulica
AAAAAAAAAAAGTCATCTCACATTCGTATCTATTGTCTCTTTTTCGAAAATAAAGTTTCTTTGTTCCGTTTTCTTAAGAGGCTGGAGGATGGTTGAATGCCAGCACTCGTCCCTCCCCATCCTGAGTTGGTTCTGGTTGCAGCTCACAGGGTTTGGGGAGGGTTGTAGGCTGGTGGAAAGCTCCCAAAGTTAGTTCACTTAAGCCTACAGGCCTTTGATGCGGATCCAGCACGCAGGTAAGACACCCACCCGCCCCCCAGTCCCTCTCCAGTTCCATTATTAATAACTCCCACAGCCAGTCAGAGGGATTAGGAAGCGTTTCTATGTGTTGCCTCGGGCCCCAGCTCACGCCTCGCTTTGCACGTGAGCGGCGTGGTTCCCCCGAATTAGCTGATTCTGTGCTGTTATCTTTTTGCTGAGTTAAATTCACAAATGTTTACAGGGAACCAAGTAACAGCAAAACAAACCAGAGTGCTTGCTGGCGTGAAATGGTCACCTCTGGGTCCAGACACACTTTCCTTAACAAGCAGGACTTGCCTGGAAAGCGAAACATACCTTATTTGTTACTGTTATTTGCTAAAACTACTGGAAAAATAGAAATATGCCTGCTGGGAAAGGAAAACACCCTTTGATCCCAGCAGAATAAATAGTCCAAGATCTTGAGCAGGAGCCCTCAGTGAAGATCTTGGGTTTAACTTTCTTTTAGATGAGATGTCTCCTCTGATGACTTAATTTTCCTCCACACTTGCTGCGTTGCTTTGGCATGCTCTGAGAATAATGGCTTTTCTCGTTATACTCCCAGCACCATGTCCTTCACTGCCAGGGTAATTCTTGGCATTGCCTTGTTTGTTCATTAGGGTTGACCCTTCTCGGTCTGTACACTTACTAATCAAGGCCAGTTCGCGAAGGCTGCACTGCCGGGCTGCGAGATGGAAGGTCTTCCCCTATTAATAGCTGCTTGTCTTCAGGAAATGTATTCAGATAACAAATGCTTCTGGGGAAAAAAAAAATATAAAACACCACCAAAAAACATTGTAAAAATAAGTTAAACCTATATGGAAGTCGTGTGCTACGGTACTGAAAGTTATTTGTTGGTGTATCAAAGGAGAGTTTCTATACTGGAACCCAGTGTGTTTTGGAAGGGTACTGACACCTCACTCCACCTATGAGTGACCTCAAGGTTACTGACACCTCACTCCACCTACGAGTGACCTCAAGTTATTTGAGGCCCCTGGTAAGCCCAAGCAGAAGTGTTGTACTGTTTGCACTCTGACGTCAGGTAGAAACAGAGTCCATAGTAATACTTGAGGAGGTCTTCACCAGTTAATAACCCCACTCAAGAACTTGGTTATGGAAGTCAGAGCTGTCCAGTCCTGGTCCCACAGCTGGTCTTCCTGAGAACATGGCCAGACAGTGCTCTGGCACCCAGGCAGTACCATCCTTTCCAGTGTGGACTTACTCTACTCACCTGGAGAGGCAAGGAGCTGGAAGAAGGACTTTTCCCAGGTTTCAGCATAGGGCAAGATCAGACCTGGCAAGGGAAGGAGGATACATCTGTAAAAGATGGATGCTGGGATCTGAGGCAACAAACCAACAGAACCCAGAAGAGCTGTTCCACAAATTTTCCGTGGCTAAAGCAGTTGTCACCCTCACACTCATATTTATCAGCAAAGCAGAAGGCAGCAGAGGTGGAAAGTGTCACGGCTTGGATGGTCAGCCACTTCTTATGGAATTTTTGTCCACTGGAGGTCTTTCTGCCCAACTCAGGGAATTAATTCATAAATGTAATGCAGACTTGAGGCAAGAGGAATGCTTTCCATCTTGAAGTGCCCTCCTTTTTGCACCCCGATGCCTGAAGAAACTTCAGGGAACGGTGTTGGGTCCGGGTTTCCAACGGGTGACCAACAGCCAATCTCATCTACTTGACGGTGCCTTTTACTGAATTAGAGGGCATTTCAAGAATAGGCAGTATTCCTGCAACATAAATTGACCCAACATGATTTGAAACAATTAACCCTCTGATATCAAGAGTCAGGATTTCCTGACCCACAACTCTAATGTATTTTTCATTAGTTCTAACAGCTGGTGAGCGCAGCCCTCTGGCCTTAAGAGGTTTATTTCTTTCTTTCTGTCCTTTTTTTTTTTTCTTTTTGGGAGGAGAAACTCATGGTGAACATGAGGAGTGTAACACAGATAAAACGTGGCAGTAGGCTGCAATTCACCTGATTCAGGCATTCTGAGCGGCCGCTCGCTGCGGGTCTCACACTGCTGCTTCACGGAAAAATACAGTTCTGCTTCACAACTCCTGCAATGTCTGCTCATCTCATAAATTCAGGAGTGTATTAGTTGCACTCCTGTATAGAACTTCACCTTCTTAAGTGATTTGTTTTGGGGGAAATCAATAATGTGACTGCAGCAGGAAACGGAGACCGCCTCCAAGTATTTAAGTCACTCGCATCTTGCTTTTTAGGATACAGTTGTGAATGATGCTTGTTCTGCATTCATAATTAGCGGGTGGCATCGTTAGTGAAGGCTTAGGTTGAAGTGCTGTGGCTGTTAAAATAACCTGTGCTGCCCAGGGATGACTCACTCTGCTATCTTTAAGTTAAAAAGCAGCAAAAGAGGAATTGCTGAAACGCCGCCCGCCCTACTGTTCCAGTTCAGGAGCAACATGACAGAGATATATGTAAGATAACATTTATGTTAAACTTCATCCTATATTTTACTAAGATTCTTATAATACAATATATTTATATTTTCATAAATCTGAAACAACTGTGTATGAGGGGCTGAAGCAAGTCCCTCTGTGCACTGGAAATCACGGCACCTTCTACCCCCGGCGCGTTTGTTTCCATCAGCCTCTCAGTACGTATGTACATACGTGCACTCCTCTGGCAGACCCTTGCCTTCACCTGCTCCTTCCTCCTGGTGGCTGTTTACACTGGGTAGATGGATATTTAAATGGGACTTTGTGTGAGCACACTCACTTTTTCTCCAAGGCTCTTCTGCTGAGCCTCGACCAAACCTGGAAATTACCTTGAATCTTAATTTGGGTGGTTTTTGTAGAGCTTAATTGTTTGAACGTTTTGTAAGCGCGATCATAACGGGGTGTTTTATAATATCAGAAAAGATAGTTTTAATAAAGCTGTCTAGGGCTAGAAAGAGGAACTCTTCCTTTGATGCTCCTTTGGTAGATGAAAACATTTTTGTTCAATAGGAGACCCGCATCTTTTTTTGCTCATTTGAGACCAGTTCTGGCAACATACTGATATTCATTCAAATATAAATGCCATATTCACTTTGAAATGCAAATTGTTTAAAGAAAAATAGCATATGGTAGAGGTAAGTACCTTTTCAAATCAGCTCCCACACTTTAGGGATGTGAGTACGGCTAAAATTATTCTTTGGAAAGAATCTAGAGCCTTTGACACATTGAAGCTTGAACTAATCAAGGCTTCCCAGTAAGCATATACACATATCCATATCAAGGAAACAGTGCTGAGAATACATGGATTAGCATAGTAATTTAACTGCCCCCTGCTAATCAACTTAAGCAACCAGCTGATGCATATATGATGTATTTGAAGAGGCACTTTCTCAACTCCAGAAAAGGCCAGGTAGCTGGCCATGGATTTCAAATTAATGTTGAGGTAGATCTTGATCTGGCCACATAGGCAGTTACACATACATATATATATATATATGTGTGTGTGTGTGTGTGTATGTATGTCTGGAGGTCCGTGTGTATAGATGTACAGATGGAGGAGACAACGGATGCGTCGAGGCGTGAGAGCTTGGCGTGAAGGCTTCGTGTGCCTGACCCAATATACAGGGTTTACTTTTCAATGGGTGTTGCCCATCTCTTCTTTTTAGCTGTCCCTGGCTTGTCTGCTGAAAGGCTGAGATGATTTCTGCTGCTGAGGCTTTATCCCTGAGCTAAAATAAAGGATAGTTGTTGTCTGGAGGTCCAGAGTGGGTCTGAAGGTCCAGGGGGTCCCTGTGACAGGCAGGGGGAGGAAAAAAAAAAAAGTAGGACTGTTTTGTAGAAGCAGTTGCCTTCCTGAGGTCCTTGTTTTGGTGTGGCGGCATTAGTGCTCGCTGGGGTGGTGGGATACATGCCCTGGGGCATGCTGGGATGGTAAATAATGGTTTGTAAATGAAGTTGTGAGCAATGAGTTGGTGTTAGAGCTGAGCGTGTGCAGGAAGGTAAGAGGATGGGGTTGGGGGGGAGTGTCACTGTTTCCTGTAGGTATCTACCCATGGATTCCAACTTGTGTGATATATCATGGAGGTCTTCTACAGCATGCAAACAATGTGAAATTTAACCTCGAATAAACGTTATCAGAAGGGTTGCAGGTAGCAGGGCTATCAGACCATGGCACTAGGAGAGAGAGCTGAGCTGGCTTGCATCACTGATCAGTAAAACATTATGTGGTGGGACTGGGCAGCTGTGACCTGCTAGCAGCCAGTACCTCTCAGAAAGGTGAAGTGAAAGAAAAATTAATGCCAGGTTTGCAGAAGTTGGCACTTCCACAAGAGGTTAATGTCATGGTGTGGACTTGTCAGGCAGTGGCATTTAGGTGGAAGTAAAGCTTTTGGTGTGGACATGATGATGTAGAAGCCTTGATAGTGTGTTTTTTAAGGTTTTCTTTTGCCCCCCTGGTTAGAAAGTGACTGGACACTTCTGCTAGAAAATTTGTGAACTAGGCAGAAGATGTGGACATACAGATATTACTGCTCTGCCACCCAGCACAGAGTAATGGGCATGGGTCATCCAGGCAAAGATGCCCAGTAATTGTCTCATTTTTCCCATGATACCTAGGAAACACTCCATCTCAGCTTTTACAGGCTGGCTTTCTCCTCCGTGATCTTCGGTACGAGGATGCTCTTGTGGGAGTTCATCAGNAGGTAAGAGGATGGGGTTGGGGGGGAGTGTCACTGTTTCCTGTAGGTATCTACCCATGGATTCCAACTTGTGTGATATATCATGGAGGTCTTTTACACCATTCAAATAGAATGAAATTTAACCTCGAATAAACGTTATCAGAAGGGTTGCAGGTAGCAGGGCTATCAGACCATGGCACTAGGAGAGATAGAGCTGAGCTGGGTTGCATCACTCATCAGTAAAACATTATGTGGTGGGACTGGGCAGCTGTGACCTGCTAGCAACCAGTACCTCTCAGAAAGGTGAAGTGAATGAAAAATTCTTGCCAGGTTTGCAGAAGTTGGCACTTCCACAAGAGGTTAATGTCATGGTGTGGACTTGTCAGGCAGTGGCATTTAGGTGGAAGTAAAGCTTTTGGTGTGGACATGATGATGTAGAAGCCTTGATAGTGTGTTTTTTAAGGTTTTCTTTTGCCCCCCTGGTTAGAAAGTGACTGGACACTTCTGCTAGAAAATTTGTGAACTAGGCAGAAGATGTGGACATACAGATATTACTGCTCTGCCACCCAGCACAGAGTAATGGGCATGGGTCATCCAGGCAAAGATGCCCAGTAATTGTCTCATTTTTCCCATGATACCTAGGAAACACTCCATCTCAGCTTTTACAGGCTGGCTTTCTCCTCCGTGATCTTCGGTACGAGGATGCTCTTGTGGGAGTTCATCAGATGTAGCTTCTTGCTTTAGTAGGTACAGCATCAAAGCTGGCTCCAGACTAAAAGTGTGCATTTGTGGCATTGCTCAAGTCTGGCAGGGCAGATCCTTCTGAAAAAAAAAGGGAATTTTTACCAATAAATAATCTAAAGAAGTCCCCAAAAGGTGCCACAGCAAAACCAAGGCAAAACAAGGAGTTGGGTTTAGTCTGCTGCAAAATTGTTACCTGTAAACGTGATTTGGGAAACTCATTTGCAAATCTAATGGCTGACAGAAAGCAGAAGACCAGAAAAAAACTGTTCTGTGTTCATTTACAAACAAAACATGTCTGAAGGGTCGATTGGTATCTCTTAATCCTGTGAGCGCAGCTCAAGGGTGGCCAAGGGAACTGCAGCCATTTTGCCACTTAGCTGTGAAGAGCAAATTGTTGAAAATATTTTCATAGAATCATCACATGCCTTGGGTTGGAAGAGACCTTTAAGATCATTGAGTCCAACCCCAGCCTAACTCTGCCTAGTCATGTCCTCCAGCACCTCATCTCTTGGCCTTTCCAATCCCTCCAGGGATGGGGACTCCACCGCTGCCCTGGGCAGCCTGTTCCAACGCCTGACAACCCTTTCAGGGGGGAAATTCTTCTGATGTCCAACCTCAGTCTCCCCTGGGGCAGTTTGTGACCATTTCCTCTCATCCTGTTGCTTGTTACCTGAGAGAAGAGACTGACCCCACCTCTCTGCACCCTCCTAGCAGGTAGCTGTAGAGAGAAACAAGGGAATCAAAAGGGAATATGGAGCAGCTTCTGAGCCCAGAAAGGTTGTCTGGTTTTAGTTGGGGTGAAAGAACAAAAAAGAAAGACCTTTTGGTCATTCAGAGAAGCCCCAGAAGTGTTGATTTCAAGGGACCTCAGGAGATGATCTGAGTCATCCCCCTGCTTGAGGAAGCAGGAGGGTCAGCAGTGTTGGGTAAGTTCAGCTCTGACTTTGCATAGCTGAGCTTTGGAAACTTGAGAGGCTGGAGATGCCCCTAGTTTCTTTTGTTAGCCTGTTCTAGTGCCACATCTGAACTTTCCAAGCTGTGGTTTTGCTGCTGGCTGATACCAACTACAACTAAAAAGCTTTTGACTCCCTTATCTCTATAAGCATCCTTCTGGTAGCTGTGGGCAACTACTAGACCAGACATTATCCTCCTCTGCACCTGACTAAACCAGCCCAGCTTCAACAGCATTCATGGGCCCTGTGTCCCACACCTTTGACTGTCTTGACAATCCTTTGCTGGCTCCTTTCCCATTTTACTCTTGAAGCAGGGGACACAGAACTGAGTGCAGTGTTTCAGATGCCCATTATGGTGTGCCCACCTTGTGATTTCTGTTGGGTAGAGTGTTAACACACGTTCTGGCATCCGTTGTTGACTCTCAAGGCTTTTACAGCAGTCCTGCTGCTCAACCAACTGGTCCCCCAGCCTCTACTGCTCCACCACATTGTTTAGGCCCAGGAGCAGAGGTTAAGACTTAGAATCATAGAACAGTTTGGGTTGGAAGGGACCTCAGAGCCCATCTAGTCTCAACCCTGCCATGGGCAGGGACACCCCCCACCAGCCCAGGGTGTCCCCAGCCCCATCCAACCTGGCCTTGAACCCTGCCAGGGATCCAGGAGCAGTCACAGCTTCTCGGGGCACCCTGTGCCAGGGCCTCACCACCATCCCTGGGCAGGATTTCTGCCTCAGATCTCATCTAAATCTCCCCTCCTTCAGTTTAAAGCCCTTGTGTGCCTCAGCAGCATCACCCAAGTTCGTTTGGAAGGAGGTATTTCTTACAAGAGACTTCAAAATATGTGCTGTCAGCTAGTGTCCCCCTTTTCTGTCGTGACTTTAAGGTCCTGAGCTACAATTTGATCCTCTGCTTTGTTACCTTCATTTCTGTAGGCCTGATTTCTTTCTGCTTCTTTGGAAGATATCTTTAGAAGGTGCTAAAACACGAGTGTTAGCAAATTGCTCTCAGCACTCAGTGTCCTGTAGAGGACCAGTTGTTGGAGGCATACTTTTTTTTCAACAGCTTGGCAGATAATGCTCTGATTATGGAGTTCTTTTGGACAAAAGGCTGTGCAGGGAAGGTGATTAGAGAGGAATTATGCGCTGGTGGCTAAAGCACTGCCTTGGGAGGTCCCAACATGGTTCCACGATCCACTTTAGACGTTGCATAATTGCAGAGATCAGGTCTTCTCACTGTATTTAATGTCTAGAAAGTAGAGATTACCAAACTGAAGTTCTTGAGACTAAGTGCCATCGAGACTCAGGTGGACAGATGCTGTAGTGATGGATCTGTGTTAAGGACTGAAGCCGAGATTTAGTCTTGGGAAAGGAGTGGAGAGAAAGGGACAATTATGCCACCTCTAATAAACACAAAGTAGTTCACTAAGCTCTGCTGTCTTCCCAAAGGCTGCTCTGGGAAAAGACATAATGATAGAACTGGGAGTCAGGAGATCTGGGTTTTATTTTCAAGTCTGCCACAATCTTCCTTTGTGGCCCTGGGTCATTTAACCTCTGAAAAATGGGGGAAATGATAGCAGATAATTAACAACCTCACAGGAGCATTGAAAATTAATTCATTAATTTTTCTGAACTCATCAGTAGAAGGTGCAATGGAAATACAAAGTGTTAGGGTATTTCATAAAATTGTGTCTGTTTCTGTCCTTTTACATGTGTTTTTAAAGAGTGTTCTCAAATCCACAGACCCGTGGGGTACCGTTTGAGAGCCTGATGTGAGGAATGAAACTGGCATTCTCAGCTGCTTGTATCTCTCTAATATGCAAGTCCAGTGCTGAGGGTGGAGTAAAATGTGCTCAGAAACTGAAACTGTAGAGTAGACTTCAGTCCTCAGCAAGTTGTGAGTGAGGCCATCGGAACCCTGATTTGTCTGGAAAGGTTTTAATTGTTTTGACTTTAAAATTTGTTCAACCAGACCACATGTCCCACCCTTAATGGCGAGAAACCTGTCCCTGTTGTGTCCCCATGCACAGACCTCCCAGCATTTTGTTACCTTAGCCCTCAGAGATCATAAAAATGGCGAAATTGGTTCTAGCGTTCGCTGGGTAAGGCTACTTTTTGTATCTCATCTTGGTCTTGGGCCTACAGTAGGAGTTGTGTTGATGTATTGCTGTGAGATGGGACACAGCTATGACATCTGCAGGAGTTGTGGTGATGTATTGCTGTGAGATGGGACACAGCTATGACATCTGCAGTCAATGGAACAAGCCTCCAGAGTGTGTTTTCTGTCATGATATTGCTTTAAGGTTAAAAATAGGAACACGCGTTAGCTTGGTCTTGCAACAGTAGTGAGTAGTTGCTACCCAACACTGTCCTTGGCTTTACTTGGAGGATGCACTTGCCTGAAATTTTATTTAAATGAGGTAGATTGTTTTAAATGCTTTGAATTGGTGTAGTTGTCTCATCTCGGTGGTTTTCAAGAACAAATTTCTTTTCTGTGCTTAGTCAGGCCTTTGTGCCCTACCTGTAACGAGTGGAGAACCTACACAAAACGTGCCTGACAGCAGGGCTGTGTAAGGTTGTGCTTTCCAGAAGGTGAAAGAACAGAATGAGCTGATGCCTTGGAAAGAGTGTAGGCTCTCTCATCAGAAGTTCCTAGTTGGGTTGGACTAGTCTGAATGAAATCTGTGGTGCTCCAAGCTGGTCACAGGATGGTTGTCTTTGGAGTTTCAGGGAGAGCTGCGTTGGGTTTTGTGTTGGTTAAGTAATCTCTCTTTCTGCCCTGTTAAGATGCCCCCCCCCAACCCCATCCATCTTCGTGCAGATCAATTTTGTCTTCTGTATTGACACAATTTGTTTTCCATTTATGTCTAGGGAACGTGACTACTAGCACATCTGTGTCTCAGATGGCAAGTGGGATCAGTCTAGTCTCCTTCAACAGTCGTCCGGACGGTATGCATCAGCGCTCTTACTCGGTCTCCAGTGCAGATCAGTGGAGTGAGGCAACAGTCATTGCAAACTCTGGCATTAGCAGTGGTAAGAAACCTGGAGCTGGGGGGGGTTACCTGCTTTGGGGTGAAGGGGGATTTTGCTGGTTTGGTTTGCTTAAAAAGGAAAACCGTAACCCGGTGTTCTCCCAGGTGCTCTGTCGGAAGCCAAACTTCCAGAATCTGAGGCAAAAAGGAGAAATTAGATAAAAGAGAACAGATCAATACAATACATTTTCAGCAGGAAGAGCTAATGTAATCATAACACTGCTTAATTTTAATTTCAGGTACTGTAATGTAGCTCCTTTGCTTGATACTATTTCCTTACTCTGCGTGGGAGGCAGTAGCAGGAAATTCTCCTCCAGGTCTGTCCGTCGGCACGGCCTTCCTCCACCGTGCCGTGGTGTAATGTGTGCTCAGTGCTGGGGACCCACAGCGTCCTCTCCGCGGAGCGTTCATGGAATCATAGAATGATTAGAGTTGGAAGGGACTCCCAGCAGGGACACCCCCAACTAGATCAGGTTGCTCAGGGCCTCATCCAACCTGGCCTTGAACGTCTCCAGGGATCCAGTGGCATCCACCACCTCCCTGGGCAACCTGTTCCAGTGCTCCACCACTCTCACAGCAAAGAACTTTTTCTAATATCCAATCTAAATCTCCCTCCCTCTATTTTAAACCCATCACCCCTTGTCCTGTCACAACAGGCCTTACTGAACAGCCTCTCCCCATCTTTCTTGTAGGCCCCCTTGAGGTCCTGGCAGACCGCTAGAAGGTCTCCCCGGAGCCTCCTCTTCTCCAGGCTGAACAGCCCCAACTCTCTCAGCCTGTCCTCGTAGGAAAGGTGCTCCAGCCCCTTTATCATCTTTGTGGCCTCCTCTGGCCCCTCTCCAACTGGTCCATGTCCTTCTTGTGTTGGGGGTTCCAGCACTGGACACAGTACTCCAGGTGAGGTCTCCCGAGGGCAGAGGGGGAGAATCCCCTCCCTCGCCCTGCTGGCCACGCTCCTCTGGATGCAGCCCAGGGTGCGGTTGGCTGCTGGGCCCCAGAGCACATTGTCGGCCATGTTGAGTCTCTCATCCACCAGCACTCCCCAGTCCTTCTCCTCAGGGCTGCTCTGGAGCCACTCTCCGCCCAGTCTGTAGTTGTGCCTGGGATTGCCCCGACCCAGATGCAGGACCTTGCACTTGGCCTGGTTGAACCTCATGAGGTTCAGCAGCACCCAAAGGGGCAAACGCTCTTCCAGATGGTGTTCTGCCATGAGGAGGTTGTAACAGCGAGGCGTGGGGACGGTTGTGATACTTGGTGTAATGGCTCTGGTGTAACAGAGGGACTGGGAGGGACAGGGGTGTAAGGCTCTGCACCTAGAGCTGACCTGACACAACGGTAGAGCATCCCTAGAGCAGCCACAGAGGGTGGACTGGGACCTGGGGCTTTGTGGTGTGCTGCAGAGATGGTTCGTGCTGGGAGATGGTTCATACTGGTTTGTGCTGGGAGAAACCACAGAGAGTTGATGGGACTCAGGGCAGGGGTGGAGGAATGGTGTTGAGGTGAGTGTGTGAAAGAGAGGAATGAGCTGAGGGGAAATTGAGAATGTGGAGACATGTGGGTGGGTCAGGAGAAGGGGGAGGAAAGCTGTTCCTGATGGCTGTCCTGAAAAGAGTGGGAATTGTAGGAGTATGAGAACTAATTCACGTGTCATCAAATCACAGGTTGCGTTAGGACTGCAGGGACCTCCAAAGGCCATCTAGTCCCACCCCCTGCAGTGAGCAGGGATGCCTTGTCCTACAGCAGGGTGCTCAGAGCCCCATCCACCCTGACCTTGAATGTCTCTGGGGATGGGGCCTCCCCCACCTCTCTGGGCAACCTGGGCCAGTGTCTCACCACGCTCAGAGGGAAGAACTTCTTCCTAAGGTCTCATCTAACCCTGCCCTGCTTAGTTTAAACCCATCACCCCTCGTCCTATCACTCCATGCCCTTCCAAACAGTCCTGCCCAGCTCTCCTGTAGGTCCCTTCAGGAACATACATAAGTCCCACATATATGTGTGTATATACATGTATCAGTTTTAACATTTGAACCTGAGCAATAGGATTTTAAGCAGCTTTGGGTGGCTTCTCAGTTCCACCTTAGGAGAACGGAGTTTAAAGCCACTGTCACCTTGGCTCTGAGCAGCATTGGCTTCCATCTTCATAGTTGCTGAAGCACATGCCTTACTGGAGCTCTGAACTTGGGGACAGGCATCTTCAGGAGCGTGGTATTTTCCTCTATGAGATTTTAATGGAGAAAGCAAGCATCCTTCAGCCAGAGATGCCACAAAACAACATGATAAAACGGTCACTGTTCTCCTCCATGTCCACCCAGTTCACCCACTTCTTTGGGAACTGGTCAGTCCTTCAGGGCAATCGCCCTGCTTGACTTCCTTTAGGCCGAGCTCCTTGCACCATTAAGGCTCTGTGTGTGTGTATATATATTTTTTTTTTCCTCTCTCCTTTCCTGAGCAGCCTCATTGTTTTAACCCAGCCAAAGTCTATTTCCTTTTAAAAGGTTATACCAAAGCTTTGGCTTGATGTAGTCCTCAGTCCTTTCCACCTTGACATACCTTTAGAGAGGTGAGCAGATGCCATCATCCACTTGCTCCTTCATGCCAGATGTGAGCAACAATCTTCAACATGTAGAAATCAGTGAGGCTCTAGAAGTGCCATGTAATTAATATGATGAAAAGCAGCAATATAACCTAAATTCCTGCCTCCTCCCCTTTACTTCATAATGCTGTCACTATTTCTTTTGCCTTTCCCAGTGAAGGGAACCTTCTCTCCTACTACTCCAAGTACACACAGTACCTTTTTCTGACTTGGCATTCAGATGCAATTACTTCTGGATCAAATGAGACGACAGCTGGAATTACCTAGGAAATACTTATTCAGAATACGGAGATGACTGGTGGGAATTTCTGCATAAGCCTGACTTGAATCCGTTCTGAATGTAAAAAAAAAATAAAAAATTTAAGTATGATAAAAGCTGCCTTTTATTTAAAAAAATATATGGGGGAAAAGTGAGTTTTAGGCAACTAAGCATGAGCAGAAATTGCAGTATTGCGATCAGACTGCTACAAAACCTCACGAATAATTCACTGCTATCAGTGTATCATCTTTCAGTAAGCTCGTGGACCTGTCCTTTATGCCAGCAAGTTGAGGCATGAAAAACCCTTTTTAATTTCAGGAGGGTTTTGGGGTGGGTTTTTTTTTTTTTCCCCCCCATTAAAAGATTTTTGAATTTCAGTCATAAAAGATAACACTGTGCGAGCAGCAGGTATGGGGAGCAGCTAAGCATCTTCTGGAATTCAAATGCCAATGTACTGGAGAGTATGCCTGCTTATTGTCACATGGTTTTATTGTAGACAAAATAACATATTGGGATTCAATTTTTCTCAGCACCTTTTTTTTTTTTTTTTTTNTTTTTTTTTTTTTTTCTTTTTTTTTTTTTTCCCCCTACATTAAATTAATACTTTGTGTGGCTCCGGAGAACTTTTCAAAGTCTTCCAAACCAGACCTTTGGTTTCCTGGGGCTTCTGTCTTTCAAGCAGCTGTGAACATCTCCTAATTAGATAAATTACTTTGTAGTGGGCAGAGCCACAAAACAGGAGGTGCTGGTTAAATTAAAGGGGAAAAATAGAAAAATCCATTCTCTGAAATGGAATGCCCCACTGCTTTATGACTATTACTGTTGTAAGGTTTTACATTTAAGTACCTGAGGTTTAAAATTAAATGTCTAATATAATTTGGCACTGGTAACATGAAGCCTGAGACTGCCCTCAGAGAAAATCTAGACAGCTTAGTTCAGTGTTTCAAATTGCTGTCTGCTCGATAGTGAGCGGCTCACACGCCTGGCTCACTATTTAGCTGCACACCACCTGCTGTTCAGCGTGATTTTACATGCAGTAACGTATTTGCCTTAAAAACTCTGAAATGCAGAAAGACTCTTGCAGCAGCACATGAAAAATTAATTCTTTTTACGTTACTTTTTTTTTTTTTTCTTACTCTTGTAAGTACTTGACAGAAGTAATTTTAGCAGCAAGAGAGAATAAAAACTGGGGGCAGTAAATCCCTGTCCGGGAACCTCTTGTGTAGATTCTTTATGGACCCAGAATTGATCTACACGTCAGATCCTGATGTAGTTTGAACTGTTTATCACCCTAATGGTGGTAGAGAAACCGTGAACATCAACTTATAATCCTCCGTGAAAGAAATTGGTGTTTGCAGTCAATGAAGGCGCAGCTTAGCCTTAGTGATAGATTTAGAGCAATTACTGCCACAGCCACTATTGGCCAAGAGGTTTTCCTGGATCCCACTGGAAGCTGGCAAGTTGTTTGTTGTTTTCTTTTTTTTTTTCTTTGATGAATCTTTTCCTTTATGGGTTATTTATTTATATATTTCCCCCCACGAGGAATTCTCAATGGTTGCTCTCTGCTGGGGAATATGAGGGTTCTAACGTGTTCGGGTGTTTGTTCTTCTGCTGCGGATTCACCTCTTGGTTTATTCCCTGTGTTGTTTTTTTCTGCAAGTTTTCATAGCAGGGAAAGAAAGTGGGATGGTTTGGAGGCATCAAGGAAAAGTAGACCGGGAATGAAGGTGTTGAAGGCTGCGGGGGGACCTCACTGCAGCCCCCCAGGACTTAAAGGGGGCGTAGAGACAGGAGGGGAATTGGATTGTCACCAGGGCAGAGAGTGGTAGGACAAGGGGATGGAATGAAGCTGGAGGAGGGAAGGGTCAGGTTGGAGATCAGGGGGAGTTCTTCACAGAGAGAGTGGTGAGGTGCTGGAACGGGCTGCCCAGAGAGGGGGTGGATGCCCCAAGCCTGGAGGTGTTCAAGGCCAGGTTGGATGGGGCCCTGGGCAACCTTGTGTGGCTCCAGGCCTGGAGGTTGGTGGCCCTGGCTGTGGCAGGGGGGTTGGAACTCGATGCTCCTTGGGGTCCCTTCCAGCCCAGACCAGTCTGGGATTCCGTGAATGTTGTTGTGAGGCATCTCAAGCCTAAGTATGAAATCAGGCTCTTCCCAATGGAAAACAGATTAATGTTAACTAGCAGTGTTGCTGCTGTTTGTAAGAGACATTGCTGTATTGTCCTGGGCTCTTCACAGTTTGTGTGACTGTAGAGAACTTCAGAGTCAGAGCCTCAAACTTGGCATCAGGTTTTTTTCCTCTCTTGGAAGAAACCACAGTTAAATGAGATGGTAAAAACGAGGTTCATGAGACTTAGAGCTCATGGAAGATTTGGCGCTGTTCCTTCCTACCTGGGGATGAAGTAGCAGCTTGTTCATTCGTTTCTTAAATGTCAGGTTTTATAGTTTGGCTTCTGAGCCTGTGTCCTGAGAATATCAGAGGGGAGAATTTCGCTCTCCGAGTTACGCCGTGAAGCTCTCCTGAAACAGCTCTGCAAACAGCAGTTTGCACGGGACAGGGATTTCTTTCCTCCGGACTTGTAAATCGTCATTTGAATTCTAGCACGAGGTTAAATTCAGCAGTAAATCAAATATCTGTTTAAATATCATCCACTTAGGCTTTATCACTGTACAATTGCTTGTACGGGCCATTTGATCTCGGCTGTAATTTATGTAAGTTGTAATACCCGGTGTCTTTCAAGTTTCTAACAGTTTGGTGTTGGGGTTTATTAATGTGAAATTGAGTTCTCACTGTGCCATGGGGTATGAGAGGTCATTGGAGTGTTTATATTAATGCAGACCTTACAGCTTGCCTTACTTCTCTGATGGTGAGCGCTGGGAAGGATTAAATGATGGAGTCTTGTGCCACACGTTGAGAAAGGAAAGTGTTTGACTTCCTTCTGCCGATCCGTAGCGCTTCCGTTTCCAGCGCGTCGCTTAGCGTCGTTTGGGCTCAGTAGGCAAGTCCTTGACTGGGATAAATCCTATCATTTCAAACAGAGTTATGGAATCTCAGAATTACTTGTGTTAAATGTTTATGGGTGGTTTAGGTTGGAAGAGCTTGCTGTTAGTTTTTAAATGGAGAAATAATTATGGAAAAGCGAATGTGGAGTCATGTTCTCCTTTTTTTTTTCTAGCTGCTCTGAGATTTCCTGAAGTTACTAATATTTAATATTGTGAGATTTGTGTGTTATGAGCCAGTATATGTGCAAGTAGTTGACATTATCTAGAAGAATAGGAAGGAAAAGGGAATGCTTGGGTGCTTTAAACACCCTTTAGCGATCTTCTGGCACATAACTTCCAGAGGGAAACTTCAGCTGGGTAAACTCTGCTAGCAACAACTCATTATTGCCTTGGCTTTCTGAACAGCCTGACATACCAAGAGAAAATGGACTCAGGTTGCATCAGGGGAGATTTAAATTGGATGCTAGGGAAAATTTCTTCACTGAAAGAGTGGTCAGGCATTGGACCAGGCAGCCCAGAGAGGTGGTGGAGTCACCATCGCTGGAGGGGTTCAAAACGTGTTTATATACAATCATAGAATAGCTAGAGTTGGAAGGGACCCCCAGAGGTCATCTAGTCCAACCCCCCTGCAAGAAGCAGGGACACCCCCAACTAGATCAGCTTGCTCAGGGCCTCATCCAACCTGGCCTTGAACGTCTCCAGGGATGGGGCATCCACCACCTCTCTGGGCAACCTGTTCCAGTGCTCCACAGCTCTTACAGGAAAGAACTTTTTTCTAATATCCAATCTAAATCTCCCTCCCTCTATTTTGAAACCATCACCCCTTGTCCTGTCACAACAGGCCCTACTGAACAGCCTCTCCCCATCTTTCTTGTAGGCCCCCTTGAGGGGGGCACTGCATATGTAGCACTTTGGGACACATGGTTGACATGGTGGTGTTCGATAGATGGTTGGACTTGATGATCTGAGAGGTCTTTTCCACCCTTAAAGATTCTGTGATTCTGTAAGACTTGGGTTATGAAGCACTGCTCCTTAGCAGTCCCTGGGAAGCCATCCCCTTTCAGCGTGACTCTGCATACCCAAAAGCTTCCAGGGTTAAAATGTAGTTGACATTTTTGACAACTTCTCATCTAAAGTAGCCCAGTTGAGCAGAAATATTTAAACATGCCATGCAGCCATGTCTGAGGTAGCTGTTTTTAATTCAGAGAGGGGGAGATGCAGTTTTGCAGCCTGTGGCTCCCCAAAATAACGTGAGGTGTGCTGGGGAGAGTGATTGCTTTCCTCAGGGAGGTTCCTACCAGGTCCACGCTGTACGTACACTTCCCATATGTTCTCTTGGTAGGTGCTCGTTGCCAAAATGATGGGAAAAACCCATCCTGTTGTATAGAAGGAGAACATCTGTATGTGAGGTGATCCTGAAGTTCTGCCCAGCATTCCATGCTGTGAAAAAAAGCCAAGTCATCAGGGGGAAAAGCCTCCACAGTCTGCAGCCTCTGAGCAGTGGACTTTGAGACATCTCTGGCTGGCTTGCTGGCATCCAGGTTGTGGGTTGCAGCTCAGTGAACATCAAGCTGTAGAGGAGCTACCTGACCCCACCAGACTTTGCATCCATTGGAGAGTGCCTTGCCTTACAGGTTAAAAGAATCAAAGAGATGGTTCTGCATCTGTGGTGGAGGGGGTAGATGGCACCAAGAGACCTTTGAGACCTCATCTGAGCTGGGTCGTGAGGGTGGTTTGAGGAGGAGAGTGGGCACGTGGGCTCTTCTGTGCAACTTAGCTGGGTTTCAGTGGGGAGCTTCTGTATTTCCCCAATCCTGCTGTTTAAATCCTGAGCTATATTATATGGATTTTTACAGTTTGCAGTTCTCCAGAAACCCATCTGCTTTTCTTGTTTAAGATCCTCTTCTTTCTGCCCCCTCCCTCCCCCTGATTAAAATATAAAGAATTGTTGCGTTCAGCAATTAAATCCTGTGCTTGGTTCAAAAATGGCAAGAAATGTGAGTTTTCATCTTCGGATAATTTGACATTGGCAACCTCATGCTCATCTTAATCTTGTTCACAGCCTGAAGTGCCAAATGCCTGTCACTAAATTCTTTATGGGACTAAATTAACTTTTTGAGTGGAACTATAAAGCTTTGGTTTTTCCAGACATTTACTTATGGATGCTTAAATGTGTATTTTGCATTTAGTTTTGCTTAGAATTTAACCTGAAATAATGTATGGTATGTTCCNACTGGTGTTGATTAATCTGACTTGATTGTTTGGTGATATTCAATAAATCAGTGCTTTTCCTGCCTCTGGCTGGGTTTGGTTGTCACACCTGCTCCATTCAAAACAGGAAGGGGGGGGGGAAGAAAAACCACCTCAAACCGAAGCACTTTGTTTTTATTATGGGCCATAAAACTTGAGCCTGACAGGAAAGTGAGAAGAGGGGATGTTTCTATCAGGTCTGAGGCCGGTGCCAGGGAGACAGTCCCCGCTCCTGCCCTTCGGGCGCGGGGTTAGCGGGTGGCAGTACATCGCTGGCTGCCCGCAGCCACCGTTGAAAGTCAGCCCTTTAGCCATAAGGGAAACAGATATGAGGAGAAACAGGGTGCTTCAAACCTCAGGTGATGTTGTCAGGCACACAGAGTGTCTCCCTGGCTGCGTGACTTCTCCGCGGCTCAGGCGCGTGACATCTCCCGGGCACAGCGCTTGGAATTCCGTGAAATACATTCCAGATCCGTGTACTGGCGTGGGTCACAGCAGAAGGGTTAGTGCTGAAGAGGATTGCAGCCCTGTGCAAAGTGAATATGGCGCTGGGGAGGCCATCTGCAATCCCATTTGTGTAAGAGGAGAGTTTAATCTTTCACAGATTCCATCCTTTCTCCTGTGTTTATGACCAGGGATTGATACAATCTGAAACACTTGCGGTTCGGAATGAGCTTTGCTGTGATATGACCAGAGAGGTGGTGGAGTCTCCTTCTCTGGAGACATTCAAGACCAATCTGGACACGTTCCTCTGTGGTCTCCTCTAGATGATCCTGCTCAGGCAGGGGGGTTGGACTGGATGGTCTTTCGAGGTCTCTTCCAGCTCCTGATATTCTCTGATTCCGTGATGTTTCTTGGCAGGTCAGTCACCGGATAGTTTTACTATTGCAGAAATAAATGTGACCTGTGGTCTTGGGCTGCTTAAGTCAACCTACAGGAACCTACATCTTTGAGGGTGCAGAGAGGTTGGGTCCGTCTCTTCTCTCGGATAACAGCGATGGGACAAGAGGAAATGGTCACAAACGGCCCAGGGGAGATTGAGGTTGGAGATCAGAAGAGTTTCCCCCCTGAAAGGGTTGTCAGGCATTGGAACAGGCTGCCCAGGGCAGTGGTGGAGTCCTCATCCCTGGAGGGATTGGAAAGACCAAGAAATGAGGTGCTGAAGGACATGGTCTAGAGGTGGCGGACTAGGCAGGGTCAGGCTGGGGTTGGACTCAATGATCTTAAATGTCTCTTCCAACCCAAGTGATTTTATGATTCTACAATACTGCAAGAGCAAAGTGTGACACTTGATAAACTCTCCTAATAGAAATAATATGACCTTAAAATTCCATAAGCCCAAGGCTTTCCATATTTAAAGGCCCTGTAAACAAGACTTAAACATGGAAGTAAGTCAGCTTCCCAGATCAGTACACTTTTGCTTTCCCTGATCTTTTCATCTAAATTTCTATAATCTCTGAAATAATAAAATGTGCTATTAGTTTAGATCAAGTTTAATAATGTTTTAAAAACAAATTTGAGAAAGTAGCAAGATAACATGTAGCAACCCAATTTCAGGATTTCTTCTTTTGATGCCCATACTTTGGAAGTTTGAAGAGCAGCTTATAGTAATTAGATTCCTTGTGTACTGGGTGTCCAGAAGCACACTGCTTTGTCCTGCCAGGACCCGGATGACACGTGCGCAAGCAACGCACACACACACAGTGCTTTTATTTCTTCTCTGGCTTAATGAAGTTTCTCTTCCAATTAACATGAGAGCAGCTGTCTCATCAAGCATGTCTGTTCTCAGGCTGGGTTTCTTTCCAGTCCAGATCACAGAGCATGGGCTTAGAGGGATGTCGTGTATACGTTACCTATGGAATCCAACACTTCAAAGCTTCCTTCACAGCATCTACAGTTCAAGGAGTGAAAGAAGCCTCTGTGTAGAATCTGATACACAGCTCCCTCACAACCCGCTGATTGTTGGGGGACAGCTGAAGCGCAGAGACCTGGCCTTCCTGCAGGTGGAAGAGCATCTCCTTTCAAGTCTCCAGGCCCTTGGTTTCTTAGAGTTGATGTCATCCCTTAGTTCTGCGACGGTGTGCGTGCCACCCACGGTCCGGGGTGACGAGGAGTATCCGGTTCACCAGGCGCTCTGGGCGAGCGGCTTTTCTGGTGCAGGGGTTTTGTGGGGGTAAACGAAGAGCCCTGACTTGTGTTATCTAAACCCCTTGGAAGAGGTGGTAAGAGGTAGAAAGGGTGCTGGATTTAATTTAAAAATCAAATTC
>VXBZ01000540.1:5289-37367 GCA_013399135.1 Heliornis fulica
CCAACCCACCCCCATCTTTGTGCACCCATAGAGCAGGTTCAAGATTCATCTCGAAATCTTCTCGTGCATATTCAAGTACTTTGACAGTTCTGCACTGTATTTTTCCTGGACAATTGGGTTAAACTCACTTGACCTGGAGAAGTGAGATGAGACACAGCTGCACAAGAGTTTGGGTGTATGCACTGTAATTACAGCAAACCCTTTTATGACTGATTTCAGACAGATGTTAATACTTCAATGGAAACCTGCAAACCTCTCAGATTTTGACTTACCTTCCCCTCCTTCTGCCTGTCTGTCCCTGCCCTCCAAACATACACACACACACCTTCCACACTGCTGAAAAAACAGTCTTACAGCTCCCTTTCCAGCAGCTTCTGTTCCTTGCAGTTGCTGCCAGGGCTGCCAAAGCAGTATAAAGTCATTCTGTCTGTGCTGCCTGAGCAGCTAAATGTGAATTTAGAAAAGTGTGCAATCCCAAGACTAGACTTCACTCAGATCAGTCTGTCTTTCAGTAGTCCAGGTTTCCACACAGTTCCTAAAATTTGCATCGATGTGCAAATGAGACCAACTGGCTAGTTAGACAATAATCTTTACCCTTATGAACAGTCAGAACAAGCAAATCTTTGCAGCCCAAAAATGTTTTCAGTTTTCCAGGAGAAGCTGCACATCTCAATAACAAACAGTATCCCTTTAATTCCTACTTAAAAGTGAAACATGAACAACAGAGACTTTTCAGGGCAGTTGTATGATACCAGTAACAGCAAGAACATGAGAAAATCCAATTCTCTCATGAAGTTCACCTTGGCCTAGGGCTGTGTTTCTCCACCCAGTGGGTGTGACTGACAGGCAAGCCTTGCAAAGGTCCCAGTCAAACCTCACACATGCAGAAAACAAATCGACAAACCAACTCGCAAAATAGAGGTACGGATCCCAGGAAGCAGCCAAATTAAGGTGCCTGCTCAGGCTTTTCCAAATCCTTCTCCAACCTGAAGCTCCCATCACAATATACACTTTCCACATGATGCTCTTCTGTTCCCTGGCACTAATGCACTTCCACATGTGGGTGTAGAAACAGGGGTGTTTGACCTGCAATGTCAAGGCCGGCAACGCAAAGCTCCACCAGCAGCAAAGCAACCACTGGAAAGCAGGAAGATGGCATCATATTTTTTTGGCCGACTTTTCCAAAAGTGATTCTCACATTACCCTTCTCACATACACAATTGTTCAAAATTAAGTTTGTGTAACAAAGTTAGAACATCCTCCATGTCAAGCCCACATCTCTTCACCCAAGTACCATGTGACAGGACAAGAAGAAATGGCCAAAGATTGCACCGGTGGAGGTTTAGGCTGCACATCAGAAACAGTTTCCTCACCAAAAAGATTATCAATCACTGGAACAGGCTGCCTAGGGAAGTGGTTGGGTCACCATCCCAGGATGTAACTAAATGACATATAGAAGAGGTGTTTAGAAATATGATTTAGTGGTGGACTTAGCAGTTTTAGGTGTATAGTTGGACTCGACAATCTTCAAGGTCTTTTCCAACCTAAATGGAACCTTACTCTAGGCCACTTTGTCTACTACAAGTTTAAAGGCCTGTGTCCCCCCAGGAAACACCAGAATTACTACATGGCTCCTTTCTTCCTTTTTAATCAAATCAACAACAAAATTTCTTCCATATGCTCAGCTATTGATAACAGCATGATGTAAGCATTCAGGAGGCGGAAACAGCAGATGAAGACAGATTGCCATGACAATAAGAATAAAACTAAAGCTTTCCACAAAGTTTAGTCTGCAGGTTACTACAGTTTCTTAGTATGTGTATGCATCTAGGAGGACTGGCAAGTTTGTAAGCCTACTCTGTTTCCCATACACAAATTGTCTCAGTCACGGCAAGTTTGGGTATCTTTGTACAGCTCTCATCAAACTCCCAAACGCCACAGCCCAACTCAAGTTAGGTCATTAAGCTCATGTAGATTATAGGCAATCATGTGAGCAAAGGCATACGTCTATACCAAAATGATAGCTGCCTTCCTAAATGTATTAGCATCAATCCATTTTAATAATCAGCAGATACCCCCCCCCAAAAAAAAAAAACAAACCAAACCTAATCAGTATGTTACACCATTAAGAAAAAAAAAAAACTAGCTTAAACATACATAATAAAAATCACATGTTAGGAAATAAAGTTTATTAAGCAACAAGACATGAAAAATAAGTGCAGTGACTGGGTCAGAACAAGTGGCTATGAGGCAAAGTCTCTGAACCTTATCTTTCCATGAGATTAGTAGGGGAGAACCACAGTACATGCTCATGTCTGGACTATGTGTTAAAAAACACTTTTTCCTGTGTTTCCGAACTTCAGTCAAGTGTTCTCACAAACCACTGAAATAAATTGTCTTGACATCATCTGCAGACTCATGACTAGGACTCTGGAATGGTTTAAATCGTTAGAATGGCAAGATAAATTCTTATTCCAAACAACAAATTCCTTACTTTCCTGCAATCTGTAAAAAATAAGTTTATAATGTCTTAGGAAAGACCATCTCCTTCTTACAGGGATCACAGACTGATCTGAACAACCTGTACAGCCTGAAAACCTTTGGATCCTGTGACTACCTCTGTTCAGTCCCTGCTAACAACAAGGTTGATGGCCTCCAAGGGACAATATTTAAAACTGAAGCTTGTTCTTGTTCGTACATAAGGATAGCCATGATCCTTCCATCTGCTGGGTGAATTAGTCAATTTTAAGTTCACAAAACAAGCATCAGGAATCAAGATCATCTTGCTGGCTTCAGGCATTCCCAAGAGAATGCTTCCTGAAACCTTCAACAAAATCAAGCTGTGTGAAAACTCTGCAGTGATGTTTTGCTTTCAGATACCTAAGAAAATTGCTATCCTCAAACTGGCACTGAAGAACATCCAAGATATTCACCAACAAAGAAACAAAGCTGCATGACTACTCAACTCTTCCACCATTACTACTGCTCTCTGCACAGGGGCCAAGTGCAAATCACAACCAAGCCAAACACAGAGACAACTCACCTTCAGAATACGCAAGTATTAGTAACAATTGCCATCCACACTCACAGAGGATTCTTCTGCTGTGTTATTAAGTGCATAGGGTATACATGTGAGTAAATTGGAATGTAATGAATTCAGAGTATGTGGCTTTGGATGCACGGAGTTAGAAGTGGTTGTCTACAAGCCATACTTTGACTCGAGAAAGCATGCTTCTACTTCATTAATGACACCGTCAGTCCTTCTACTCAAGGTCTAGGTCTGTAATTAACTTTATGAATAATACTGGATGTGAAATTGTTACAAATTTACTACAGGATAACTTGCAACCACCTGTACAAATGAACAAAACAATCAACAAATTCACTTTACTACCTATTATACCTTCCTCCTTCCACCACCATACACCTGGTATTATTCCTCAACCCTGCAACTTTCTCAGCATCCAGGAAAATAGTTGTAGTTCAACAAACTAAAACCACTAGGACACTGTACAGGTGTCCTGCTAACACAAGACAGACAATCAAATGCTGCTTATTATGAAAGGGGCCTGTTGCTGAAAGGGTATTTTTCTTCCTTCTCTTGCTTGTTGCTGTTACTTTAAAGAAACAACCTCTCTTTAATGGTGTGCAAGGTAGGTGAGAGGCTGAGCGGTTAATGAATAAAGTGAATGATCTCTTTTGAAGATTGACTGAAATGCCAAGCTGTGCTTTGCAGCCTGGGCTTTGATGAATCATCTGAGCAGAAGGCTTCCCATACAATCATGAAATTTTACAACTCAGGGCCAACAGTCATGTTGCATTTATGGCTATTATCAGCTTAGCATTTATTCAAGAAACGGGAGATTAAATTCTCAGATGAGTATCATAGGCATGATAACAAACACTACAGAAATAGATGCGACAGATACTTTTTTCCCACTTCAGTTTCATGAGGTGGAGAGAAGCTGAACCACAACCAAGACAACAAACTTCATCTGGGAAAAAACTGTACAAAAGTGTTCAGTCGGGAATTTTCAGATTTATGTTGGTGAAGTTTAGGCTCTGAACAGCTATACGCTTATTATCAGAACTTCCTAGTTTTAAATATTACCTGAAGCTTAATTGTTTTTTAGTAGTTTCAACAGGGTCACAGATATTAATATTCCTGCAGATCCAATGGCAAAGAGGGTAGTGCTAAACTCCAGAGGAACATGACTCCAAAATCCAGCAGAACTGCAGGAGTAAACAAAAACAAAGTGGATGGGGGAGGGGAGAGGGATAAATCCACAGAAACAAAGAGGTTATTATAGATCAGTGAGCTTTACTTAGAATTGTTCTTAAATGTTTCGTGTTCACTCCCTCCACGAGCAGTTTGCAAATCCGTAATCCATACATTCCTGTTGTCAAAAATTTCCCCATACTCCTGTCTCAATTGTGTGCTGTGTACTTGCCATTTACCCGAATGCACAAGAATAGAAAGAAAATACAAATGTTGGCATAGGTGATTTCAAGCCTTAGTTGTTTGACCTTTTTGTTTAAGCTTTTGGCATCTGTGACTTGGCAGGGAGTGTGCAGGCCAAGCCAGGACAAAGAGGAAGACAGGAAGCAGAAAGCTGGCCATGTCTCCTTGGCAGTCAGCATTGCAACAGGGTGAAAAACCACATCGTTGCCAAACCAAAAACAGTGGGGGAAGCCCAGATAGTTGGCAAGTCACATACGGCTGTATTGTACATCCTAAACACTAAATGCCTGATAAACTTAAGTGCTATGCCAGAGCCTAATCTATGTAAACTGTCTTCTGCTGTACTGGGGGATACTTCATTTTCCTTTGTTTAAATGTTTTCTAACGAACTGCCACGGGGTTGTTAGTGCCATCTAAGGGCTGTCAGGCTCAAAGCTTGCTGCTGCCACTATATGCATGTAAGATTTCAGCTTTCTAAAAAAAAAACCACCTAGGATAGTGCCAGAGCAGGGGATCCCCACCACACACACTCATTTTCTGGGCATCCAAGCATTCAAGCACCCTTCTGATAACACCATGCACAGCCAATTGTGCCAAACTGCATTTACCTCTGATTTTTTCTTTTTTAAATACTTGTCACGTTCATTGAGCAGGACTACAGGACTTCCCCACATTTGTCCAACCATTACGTAAACACCCAGCTTCAAATCCATGATCTAGGATAAGCAAAGGGCTTTGGGTAAAGGTGGCTGCCATCCATCTCTGCGTCCTTCCAAGACTCTGAATGGAGGGATGCTGTTTCAGGCATTCCTGTTAGTATGGTTCCCACGCGGGGTACAGCATCGCATAGGTTACTTCCAGCACTGCGTTCTGCAGCAATTTGTCCTACCCAGGACAATGCAGCAGCAGTGTTCAGGGTTACACAGACAAAGGTGGGAAACCCAAAGACATCAGTGAATGGAGAAACTCTGTAGATGTTTCCTTCACCAGTTAGTCAAGGCTCCTCGTATTTAGGGCATAGTAGGAATTTTGAAGGGGACATGGAAGAACATGGTGCATGTTGTTCCACTCCCTAGGAAGTGGCTTCCTGGTGGACCTAGAGATCTACTTACACATAGGAGACCCTCAGAAATTTCACAGGGACTCTGATGTCTCAGGATGATACAAAACAGCCTTGTCCAAAACCCAGCTGATTTGAAGGCTTATTGATATACAAAACTTAAGAGCTACTGCCTTCCTGGTATCACCCATGGTCCTGAAAAGTCTTGAGAAGGTTNAGTTTATATAGATCCTTATTTTTTCATTATCCTTGGCATTATCCATCAGTCAAAAGTGGCTGATAGGTGGAGGTCTCCTTATAGGGGCAGAATGCATTTCTCACTTTCAGATCTTTCAATTCTGTGACCCGGCTTTTACTATCTTGACAACCCTTTTATTTTAATGAACTTCAATGATTACAAAGCATTGGGGTTGCTTTTAAATGCTGATTTTCCCACCAGGCCGGACTGTGATGAGCATTCTCACAGACTTCTGTGGCCAAATGAGAGAATAAGCATCTTGCTCATGAGATCCTTCACCACCAAACAGTTTTTATTGCTCAATAAATGGTCAAAGTTTATTAAAAATTTCAGTTTACTCCTAAAATCACTCTGTTTTCTTGCTGTACTTATACTCGTATCACAGCAACAATGCCAAATAACTGTGTTCCTAATTAAGGGAACATCACTTAAGAAAAACATCTAAATAATTCCAGTTTATCGGCATGACTGATTGATTAATTGATAGAAACAGTAAGGAGACAATCAATTAAAGGTAATTATCACTTCCTACGATAGGAGTCTCAGAAAACATCTCATCATCACAAGAAACAAGAAGTTACTCTGAATTCCTGCAATAATCAGCAGTGCGGAATCCCAGCCATAAGCTACACTCCCTCATTCACCACCAATCTTTATAATCTAGCAGGTTACAGAGACAAAATTATCCTTAAAGCTAGACCCTATCTTATTAGTGCTTTAACATTTGCTTTGACTTTCTTCAATTAGCTTTTTATTATAGCAATTAATCTATGTTGTTATGCTTTAGTACTTACTAACTTAATCACATTTATTTGGTGTCTACTATAAAAAAGTGAATATACTTCTTTTTAAAAACAGTATATTTACTGTTTTTAAAAAAGAATATTTAATTAATGAATCTTTAAAAGCATTAAATATTAATTTGCTTCAGTGAAAATGAGTAATGTGCAAATCAGTTGGAAGAAATTCTTGTTTTTCTGATGGCCTTTCACTCATATTTAGAATCAAACCTTATGGAATTCATTAAAACCTGAAGTACTTAATTTCACTTACTTACTTCTGGGCCATAACACGCCCATTTAAAAACCTCCTGGTAAGCTATGCCTTCAGCAATGCGCACAAACACGGTCACTTGTATCTGTTTCCATATCTTTCCTCAGAAGTTTAAAGTAAAAATCCTCCACCCAGTTGCCAGCAAGTTGCTGCACGTCAGCTGCAAAAAAATGTGAAGACACTTTGGTGCCCATTACCAGTCACCTCATGCCACCACCTCCTAGCCCCACATGCGTGAGAGCCAAAGCTGAACACTCTGTAGGGAAGAGACAATCGATTTGTCTGCTGTGGGACAACCAACAGCCTTTCTTCTGCTGCAACTAATGCATAATTATCAACTACAACAAGTGGCTTGTACTGGAAATACAAATGCATAAATGAAAGCAGACAAGATAGCAGTTTCTTGGATGCTAGTCCAAGTTCCATAAATAATGAAGTCTTAACATACTTTAAAAAAAAAATAAAAACCTTTCCTACTCTGCATCTTGTTCAAACTGATCCAATCCTCTGAATTCCAAAGTCTGTCAACCCTAGAGAATACACTAATCTAATGCCATGGCTATGCTAACTCTGCTTTGTATAGACCTTGTCTACAGAGCCCTCCATACAAGGGACAGTGCCACTGACGTGATGCGATCTCTCACAGCTTCGGGGAGCTCATGACTGTGAGGAAGGACCCAGAATTTTGTTCTTTCAAAGTCACACTGAAGTTTTTCATTCTCACAAAATGCAAAAGGATTTAGACAGTTACTTTAATGCATTTGAAAGTGGATAGAAAGATATTATCTAATACATACTCTTATATTATAAAACATTATCCAGTTTCACAAAGTCAATTAACTCATCTCATTACAAAATACTGTAACCTCCAGCACTTTGAAGTTTGCAGGAAATGATCCTTGGCTGCTTTTGCCGTCCTAAGTCTGAACAATGCTTGTGATTGGAAATTATTTTTCTTTTGCTCTATAGGAACAATTACCGCAGCTATCACACAATTATTGCAATTCCTTTCGTAAGAGCTGCTGTTCAGAGCTGTTCTCTGTAGCACCATTCTGCAACGCCGGGAACATTTGTCTTTTCTAATGATCGCCAGCACAAATGTCCTTTTGTAGCTCTTTTAAGTGATTTCATTCCTTTCTATTAATATCCTGTTACTTGCTTTGGGAGAAACCAAAGGAGACAGGCCCCAATTAATATATACTTTTAAAGCAAAGGCTTTTAGTGAAGCCAGAGCTAAGGCATTTTAAAACAGGAATTGACACTTCCCCTTTATGACAGCCTAACATTTTCAATGTGCCTTGCTAAATGGATAGAAAGTCCCCAAAATACTTCAAATCTGTGTTTCATAAACTGTACTCTAAGAGAAGTAGCAATAAAGTTTATTGCAGACCTAAAGTATCTGCATAAACCCGGTTAATTGAAAAGTGGGTGGAGAAGGCTGCCAAATTAAATGTTTACATTAGCACAGCTGTATTGTAAAAACATTCTGCCCCCTGTGCTTTGTAATTATAAGATATTTCTGGACTGTGTATCTCTGCAAAGTTTATCTCTACTGCCAAGAGTGTTTTGGCACAGAGTGTCTGCAATTTTTGGCAGCCGGAGTGCTCTCCGCGCAGGCAGTATCTAAAATGGCTGCCAAACAGTTATCCTGAAATGTCGTCGACCTAGTGTCGTCCTGCATGAAGGGCAAAAGCCAAAGCTGGCTTTAAAAACTGTCTGATTGTTTTAAATGAGGCAAGGAGCTGGGTTTCCAGACAAGCGCAGGACCTGGCACCACAGGTTGGCTGTGCCAGGCTCAGCAGCACACTATGCACAGCAGTGGGTGGGAATGGAAGAAGGACTGTTCTGAGTACCCTGTAACCGGGAAGAATGGGGGGAGGAGGTGTTTCCTGAAGGGAAGCTTAGTTTTATTGGTTTAAATTATGCTTAAATTGTCATACGCGTCCCCTGTGCCAGGAGCATGTTTGTTGGGACCTCTGCAAAGCACAGGTATTCTGCACTCAGACGAGGATACCAGTGAAGTCCCCAACACCCCACACATCTTTTGCACCGATTGCATCTGCAAACTTCTAAAGAAAATCTCTTTTCCAACCAACCAGAAAAAGGTACAGAAACTCTTCCACAGACCTGAGGCCTCTGCTGTGCCAGTCTCTCTGCATTTGATTGAGAGAGACATCCAAGCTATCCCAGCCTCGGCTGGGATAGCTTGGATGCTAGGGAATCTTAGCTGTTCTGCCCTGGGCCAGAGTAATAAAGGCAGGAGTGTATTCTTTGACTGTGTCTATTGTCAAACCGAATATGAAGGCAAGGATTCCTTGGACCTGCTTACTGTGCTGTAATCATAACAGACTGAGACCAAAGCAGAGGCATTTCCAGCTCTCTCAGAGACCACTGGATATTTCCCAAGAGCCCCAGGTAGACATGGTGATTTTGGCAGTGACAGTGTATCATGAAGTTTCCACTGAATTGCATTAAAAAAATATGTAAGTCTGCAGGCATTTTACCATCACTTGAAATTAAAAAAGAAAATAGGACAAGTCCACACCAGAAAAGTCCACTAGTAGAAGAACCACAACCTTACAGTCACTAAGTGAGTGCAAAGTTTGTCTTGTGGGTGCTGTCCCTGTCTATTTACTGTCCTAAACCTCCCTATCAACTATCATTACATAATAACATCTGAACAAGAGTGTTTTATGAAAACCCTAGTCAACTGATCCATAAACTACTTATTGTCTGTGGCCACACTGCTGCATCAGAACACTTTGGATCAAGCCCAGTCAATTATTTATATAACTTTTATTTCCTTTCTAATCCTTTCTACTCTATCGAGCAAATCTTTGTCCCTGTAAATACAAAGGACATTCACTGTCATAGTTCTATCCACTTAACATGCTCCTGAATTAAGGGACTTTCACCCTCTGTTTAATTAGTAATCAGGGTCAAAGTCACACACCTATTTAATGCTGATGTCCTTGTAAAGTACCAGTGAGCTAAGGTTAAGGTTCCAAAGAGCATGGGGACTGCATCGGCATGCAATTTAATTGGTCTGCCTTCTATTAATATTTAATAAGTGCACCTTCAAACTGCTCTCTAAAAAAAAAAAAAAACCACCACCACCAAAAAACAAAACAAAGCAAACAAGGGATTATGTTCAAAATATTTTATCAGTCGGATATGCACAAGGGCATCTTTCCAAAGAATCTGCTATGGTTAATCTGCTGTACGTAAAACATTGTCATCACAAACTTATGTAATTTTCTCTATGTTGTCTGCTACTTACAGCCTCTACAGATGATACTTAATTCTGTGAATACTGTTACACTCTTATTCCTGTCAAATGCACAATGCGTATTTTAAAATATAAGTATCTACCTGTTCAACATTTCTCCTCCTCTCTGGGTTAGCACGGTACCTTCATTTACAATACTAAACAAATACAGGCCATTTTTCCCTACATAAGCACCAAATACTTAGTTTACTGGGAATACTCAAACATTCACTTTTCACCTAGCTAAATTGAAATAAATATTTATAGTGCTCAAGAATACATTTCTGTCCATTTATTAAGGACAAAAAAATTGATAAGAACAGCTTTCTCAAGCTCAAATTCCAGTGTCTGACTGCTCTGGAATCAGGCCAGTAACCTGGGATAAGGAGGAGTATGTATTTGCCTGTAACTCAGCACTTCCATGCTGTACACAGTAAGAAAAAAGATCTCATCCCCAGTCCCTAAATTCTGCATGAAACAGCCAAATGGTTTGCTAAAACAAAGTGCACACATGTGAACTTTCCAGGTTTCAAATGACTCTGAAATTCTATTTACCACATTCAAAAGTGCCAGGATATTTATGCTGCAGTATTAATGCTGCAAGAAACATCCTTTTATCTTAGCAGTTTTACTTGTATAGTTAGAAAGGCCCTTGTCAGTTACTTCACATTTTCACTGACACTGGCACTTGGAATTCTGAAGTGTTCAAAAGAAAGGACAAAGGTTAAGGGTTTTTTAGTTATGGTAACTCTTGTGTTTCTCTTCCCTTTGCCAAAAATTTTCAAGATATGAAAAAATCAAAGAATTTCTTCACTAAATAGTGAAGAATTACATTACTACATTTCTTCACTACAGATGTTTCAGCTTTACAGAAGGTTTCTGAGTAAGACAAATCTTCAGTTGGAAAAGATCTACTGAATGAAACATCTCCTTGGGGCTTTCACTACAGATGCTCCTGGCCATCTTTAGCTGTGTCAGGCCTATCAATTGTTGACAGTTCTTCTAGCGGAGACAATCAGAGGTTAAAGGCAGGAGTGACCTAGGTCCAACTACACCCAGTCTTCTGAAGCACTACTCATAGAAAAAACCACCAAACCTAAAAAATCACCGAAACACTCTTCAGTAAGGTCATTTCTCCAGCAAATGCTTTTTTTTTTTTTTTTTGGTCTATGTAAGAATGTAAATGAAAGTTACAAGATCCTTGTATTTTTATACCAAGATACTCTTTATCAGTTTCCTTTTACATGGCAAACGATTGTCATCATTTTTGCGTAAATTATGTGCAAAGCACAACAGCTTTCTAAGGGAGCAAGCTTTGAAAATTTCAAATGAGAAGTCTGAAATCAGAATGGAAATTATTATACAAACTTCAGAGTTGCCAACATGTGCTAATATTGTAAACTATCTATTTACTACAGTAAACAGACTGATGCATTTTATTTAAATTTTCTGCTTTGCTTGTAACTCTTCTTTCCATCACCTGAAGAGTTGCACTTCCACACTTCTTCGACCTATTGCTGTCTTCATTTAAAGAGAAGAAATGTTTGCAAAATAACACTGAAATGACACCAGACAACCAGCCTATCAGCAGCTGTCTTCTGGCATTAACTTTGAAGCCTGAGGCATTATGTTAGCTCTTAGTATAGGTTATATATCGTGTGCAGGCTGCCTACATCTCCCCAGCAATATGGCCTTTGGTCTTTCTCATCATCTTCTGCAATGGCTCATTTGTAGGGACACAGTAAAGTCCAACCAGAAGCTTTCAATGCTTCTTTTTCTGCATCAGGAAAGAGTATTCTCTGGGCTTGGTGGGACCTGCACTGAAAGGAACATTCACTATACAGATTTAATATTCTTGTAGTGCAAAATTTCACATTATGAAAGAAAAAGACAAAAATGTGATTAGCAAACATTAAGAAATTATCGCCAAAGACTTAATATTTACTAGAATGCAATTGCTTGAAAACATGTTTTTAATTGTGCATACATATTTTTATTCATTAAAATGAATAACCAATAAAATCCCACACTATGGTGTCCCAGCCTCATAACACATTAATAAAGTTTCTTAAAGGTTTTGGCAGGGATCCAGCACAGTCCATTAACTCCTTGCAAGTTGTAAAAAGAAGTAAAGTCATTTTAGGCTGCTTTGTGGTTATGAATGAAACAGCAGGCAGTCTGTATGGAAACGTCACTTTGGATATGGCACTCGTAATGGATGCTTTGCTGCTCAATCAAAGCAGTATGGGGATAAGTTAATGCAGTGAATCACAGTCTAAATCCTGATGCACTGCAAAACTAATTTAGTTAAAAGTGGAGGGAAAATGCCAGAAGATTCAAAGTTGTGAAAGTCTATGTATTTACCTAGTAACTGTCACACTATCAGAGTAAACCTGCCCACTACAAAACTAAAATTATACAATCAGATTTCAGTTACTCTTTCAATGGTCAAAGGCTGCCTAATAAGGTCAATCACATTTTTGTTATTATTATTAACAACAGAAGCAACTAAAGAACCATTTTGCCTTATCTTACCCTGTTCTCTCTGAAATGTACAGAACACTCTAATTTTCTTGTTTTATTTTTTTACACAAAAGAGCATAAATAACTTCAGCAATTGGTAACTAATTGGCTGTCTTTAGCTCTGTCAAACAATTTGAATTAAAATGCTATACTTTCCCCTTAAGCTTTATAATACCATCTGTTCTCCCTTTTCATGACATTACAAACATTCCACTTTGGAGAAGGGATTTAGTGTTTTGCATCCTTTTTAGAGAAAAAAGCACATTTGAACAGTGTTGAATATTCTGAGAGCCATCCAAGATTTTCCAGATGAGAGATTGAGTAGGCTGTAGGATTAGAGCATTTTTCCTTAAGGTGTGGCCAGTCTTTCCTCCTGCCTTATCATTAAGCATCAACATGTACTTCAAGACATAAACATATCCTGAAAAAAAACCACCATATTAAAGAAGGTTAAAAAACCTCTGTAAACAGAAAACAAGTGGTGGAACAAAAATTCTGTGCACTTCTTACCAAAACAATTAAAATGTCACAGAGTGTTCACTGATGCTGTAATAATTGCTTTAGGTATTTTGGTGACAATTTCAAATTCAAAAATTAAAAGTTGCAGAAAAATTCCAGTGTGCAAACATTCATGAAGGATTTGGCAGGGACAACCAACTAATCATTTGAAATGATGTATTAAACTTTTTACCTCCAACAGCCTGAGCTAAAGTGTGGCTTAAATCACAAATGCAGAAATTGTTTGTCTAGCACCTAGTGGGAATTTACCACATTACAAAACCACAAAATCTGTTAAAATTAGCAGTGTCTTCAGAGGACGCCAAGTAGTGAAACAAACGGGTTGTTGAGGCCAAGGGTGAAACCCAACAGCACTCGCTACAAAAGCAGCTTACAAAATAAATGACATGACTATGTCAAATTCCTATTGATCTAGCTGCCACTGGGCACTAAGCATTTCATCCAGGAACCTGGAAATGTACCCAGTTCGTTTAAATGATATGAAATATGTTTACTCAGTAGCACACCTTTCTGGTCCAAAGTACATCAAGCACCCTGGTTATCTGAAGATTTTCCATTGGCTAGGGATGGAAAATAAAAGAACACATAGTGATGTTAAAACAGTTAATAAATCCCATGGCCCCAAAATTGTTTAGCAGTGTAAATTTGTGCTTAAATCTGTGCAGTGAATGGCATCTCTCAATGACTCCAAGGTAAACTAAGGATAAATCTATAGACTTCAGATTTATGTAACCAAGTGCAAAGTTTGGCCCAAGAATTGCATTTCATACACAACTGAATGTCTGCCATCTCTGAGATATGCTTTTTTAGCCACATACGACTCACAGACGCCACAGTTTATAAGACTAAGCTAATAAATTCATACTGTTGAATACACATCTAACTTGTGAGTAATCATATTGAAACCCAATGGAATAATTTAAGCAGGAAGTAAGATATTCTACCCCAGCTTTCTAAAAAATTAACTTTCTTACAGAAAATAATTTGCAAATTCTAACCACAGATCAGTCAACCTTGTAATTGTAGAAAAAAAACAAACAAACAAACAAACAAACAAAAAAAAAAAACCAACCATACATGATGGAAAATTCATTGACATTAAGAATTGAGGGAATAGTGTCCACCCTCAGCAAGTAGCTGATGATCCAAAGCTGGGAGGAGTGGTGGACAAGCAGGAATGCTGCCCTGCCATTCAGCGAGACCTGGACAGGCTGGAGAGCTGGGCAGTGAGGAACCAGGTGAGGTTCAGTAACAGCAAGTGTAGGGTCTGGCACCTGGGAAGGAACAACCACAGGTATCAGTACAGGCTGGGGGATGACCTGCTGGAGAGGAGACCTGCAGAGAAAGACCTGGGAGTCCTGTTGGATGACAGGTTGGCCATGAGCCAGCAGTGCGCCCTGGTGGCCAAGAAGGTCAATGGGATCCTGGGGTGCATTAAGAGGAGCGCAGCCAGCAGGTGGAAGGAGGTGATCCTCCCCCTCTACTCTGCCCTGGTCAGGCCTCACCTGGAGTCCTGTGTCCAGTTCTGGGCTCCCCAGTACAAAACAGACAGGGATCGCCTGGAGAGAGTCCAGCGGAGGCCACAAAGATGATGAAGGGCCTGGAGCATCTCCCCTATGAGGAAAGGCTGAGTGAACTGAGGCTGTTCAGCCTTGAGAAGACTGAGAGGGGATCTCATCAATGTTTTTAAATATCTGAAGTGTGGGAGTCAAAGGGAAATGGCCTCTTTGTAGTGGTCTGTGGGGACAGGACAAGGGGCAATGGCTACAAGTTGGACAGCTGGAAGTTACCCACCGATATGCAAAAGAAATTCTTCACAGTGAGGGTCATAGAGCAGTGGAACAGCCTGCCCAGGGTGGGTTGTGGAGTCTCCTTTTCTGGAGATAATCAAGACCCATCTGGAGACCTACTTGTGCAACCTCCTCTAGGGAACATGCTTTGGCATGGGGGTTGGACTCGATGATATCTGGAGGTCCCTTCCAACCCCTGCAATTCTGTGTGATTCTGCAATTCTGTAATTTAAGATGGACATGATACTATGGAAATTGAACTGTTTCAAGTCTTTAGGCTCTCAGAAAGAACAGTCAAATTGCTTTTGATTCTCAACTTGCTTTTTCTGCCAGCATTCACGCTGAGTGGGAGCAGGTCATCACCTCTGAAAATTGCTTTTGAAAACCACCACACACTTAACTTCTGTAAAAGACTACCTGATACCACAGGATATGGTCATCTTCCCAAAAATATCATATTCCATTAAGAAATCCAACTCCACAATTCACAAGCATATAAATCTTTAACAGAGGATAGAAATATCAAAAAAATACATCTAAAAAATTTACCCTAAGCAGTTTTTGCATACTCCAAATAGACAAATCTTTTTCCATAATGGAACATGAAGGTATTGCATCCCGAGTAACCTCTCTTTCCTAATAACATAAGGGACACATTATGAACAGTAAAGGTTCATAGTATGACACAGTATGTCATACATTTCCCATTTTGACACAGTTCCAGGTGATCTTTCACAGCCATCTAAGGATCAGTCCCTTGGAATTAAGATAGTCCAGTGTAGGGTGGGGTTTTTTGCTATTTGGCTTTGTTTTGCCTGGGTTTCTTTTCCAGTGTTAACCAAAGAGCTCCTCAACTGTGCTGAATAGAGGACACCTTTCCCCAAAAGGTTAGGTTAGTGTCCTTTTTTATTTTAAATAGTTATTATCATTATTATTTAGTGATTATTGTCGGAAGCTTGGAATGCAACAATAGTCACACAAAAGAGTGATTAGTGGCCAAGTGCTCATGCCTTAACATGGATAACAATCAGCCTCCTCAAAATAGCAGTAGGAATTGATTAGGTATTAAATAGTATAGTCTTGTTTATAAAACAAAGGAAAAATGCATTTCTACTATATTTCTATACTATTTTATATTATAGAAAGATAATGTCGACCAATGTTAGATCACCTCTATGGAGAGAATTTCTCATATGACTTGACAGTCTGCATGGTTTTACAGATAAGACTTCTTGAGGTATAGCCTGGGCACAAACTACAGACATGACTATTTGGCTAACACAATCACTTCCAGTCACTTCCAATTTTGACAGCCATTCTTGATAACACTGTGTGCCCAAGACAGGACAGATCACTCAGGACAGCAACCAGCTTCCTCAACACCAGCTGACCACCCAGCACACTACTTACCAACATGGGGAAAGGCCTGACATTCCCAAACTAACATCTTGTGTTAGGAGAGTCTCTAAAACCCCAGCACAGAGCAATGTGGGGTGCTGTTGCAAGACTACCATTAAAGGACTGCTGCTCAGTTGAAAAGCAAAACAGGTCACGGTTACATTTTTTCTAGACTGACAGCTCTGCGAACTCAATCAGGGCTTTGCATTATCTCCACACCAAAGCAAAATATGTGCATGAGCATGTGCAAAAACCTTCCTGCTCTCCTCAGCTGAATTAAGCAACCCTTTTTCTGACTATATCTCCTGGAGACATGGGCAAGTATTCACTTCAAAACAGTAGCCAATATGGAGCTATTTCTGCAGTGTCACATATAGGTTAATTTACTTCTGAAAATAAATGCAAGTTCTCTTTACTGAGTAAGCCTTGATTTTGGCTTTATAGCTCTAAACATGAATGCTGACTGGGGATTCATTTCTCTATAGATTACTACAGTAACAATGACATCTTCTAGTTAATTAAATGGAATTTCTACCACATAATGTTAATCCCTCAGTGCTATACTCTTAACTGTTCTTGCATAACTTATACCCAGGTATTACAGTACTCCATTGTTTTTTCCATTTCACCATGCTCCAGGAATGTCTAATGAGTCACGGTTTGTCTAGATGCCTTCAGAGAGTCACAATCTTCCCTACAGTGTCTCTTTGTATCCAGGTGTAAAACAAAATGGTAAACAAACTCACACACTGATCTTCATTTTCTACAATACCACAGCACAATGGAGCAATAGATGGAAACTACAGAAGACAGTATTTTCAAATTTAACTCTTTTGGGACTTTATTGGATTAATAGAATTATTCGGTTTTATTACATATGCATGAACTCAATTTTATTTAAATGAGTGCACTTGCTAGATGTGAACACCATAATAAAATAAATGCAAACAGAGAGTGAGATGAGTTCTCAAATTGGCAGACCATTAGCAAGAACTATACCCATGCTACTTTTAGTTTTTTTACCCAAGCATATAATTTTTTAAAAGGAATATATTTAGGACTTTATCTTGCGGAAAATTTTCCCTTTATTTAAGTATTCTTCTCCATCCCCTTACATTTCACATTGCTTTTTTCTCTCTCTTGTCTACATCCACACACATTGCCCCTTTCAAAATCCAGTATGTCTGGTTAAAGTTTTCACCACTACTACAGGTAGCTTGGGTGTTAGATGTTACTGAAGGACAGATCTCTTCCAACAAAAAAGTATGGGGGAAAAAAAAACTAAACAAACAAGTTGTGTCATACAATGATGTAGGCACCTAGAATTCAGTGTATACATAAAATATAAAAGAAGCACATCAAAAGATGTCAGTAAATGTGATTTAAAGAAAAATAAACTTAGTAAATGCCTACATATAATCTTTCACCTGGTAACACTGCAGAACACGCTGCACATGCAAGTGGTTACCCCACTATGTCACACCTCTACATGTTAATTCATGACCCTATTTGAAAGCGATCAACAATATGTACTTCTGATGGAAACTCAGACCTTTCATTTTGAAAAAATATTAAGTATTAGACCTAGGTAGAAAATTTCCATTTGTCCTAAAATTCNCTGTCACGGCAGCTAAAGCTGCAGAGTTAGCAGACATTGCTTCCACTAGAACTTGAGGTCATTTAGCAGTCAGTGGAAAATTATCCAGTCTGCCTCCTTGGCCCTCAAAGCTGCCGTAAGAGAAGATGCAAAAACATACTGCTCCTAGATTGATCTGGACAACTTTACACACACCAGCTGGCAGCGTCTTGTCAGTATTCATAAATATGGTGTAAGAAATAGCTGCTTACCAGATTTTGTATGAATCCCAAATATAAGTGCCCACATTTAGCAGGAAAGTTGATGCTGGTTTATGTAACAGTTGGGGATTTAAACCTCCTGGAAAAGCAGTGAGCCACTTAACTGGCAACCACGCAGTTTGACTATGTGATTTCTGTTCTACAAGCTAGAGTCTGATTGGACCGGGGCACCAAGGTGACCCATTATGCTGACGTGATATTTGCTCTTGGTACCAGTTACAGCAATAAGTCTCAAAGAGCCTGAAAAAAAGCGAGTAGTAGTAGAAGAATGTCGTTGGCTTTGTTTGGTATTTTTCTCTGTAAAGTGCTTCATGACTCTAGGATGTGTAGTGCACCCATCTGAAGGAACTAACTTTATGTGCATGCTTTGCACATAATAACCCTGCACAAGTAGCAAGTCATACTTGTGGAGGGGTTTATGTGCATACATACACCCTTGGAAGGACAAAATTAGGCAACTTCAGAGAAGGTTCCTGCTCCGCAAGTGGAAGTGGACTCTGCAATGACAAGTGTAATTTACATATATACTGCATTTTAGTTAAGTGCATTTACCCTCCTATTTTGGGTTTTTTTTTTCTCAGTAGGAAAGGGACAGCTCCAAAAGTAATTCTGAAATCTACTTATTTTGGTTAACAAGGTTACTTTTCTTCTTTTCCCCCACTCAAGCACATGCTTGTTTTGGAAAACATTCCATTTGACATCTAAATCTTTCAAAGAGTCAATAAAGAACTTGTGGTTTGGCTCTCACTTTAACTTCTAGTGGATAGCTTCTGGAAGCACCAGTTTATTTAGAATCACGATTATTCTAATTGATATGATACAATCGTAGGTTTCTTAGAAATTAGTTTCACTATGGTTTGATCCTTTTGGTAACAACATGAAAAAAAGCTTTATTTAACAGTTTTTTTCAACTACTTGAAGATGGGCGTTATGAGTGGGGAACTTTTTAGTACCCTACTCCAACAACAGAACATAACTTTCTGCTAATTTTTATTTTGAAACACAGTGGGTTCATATGTAACAAGCTGCCTCTGGCACTAAAACTTTTTGACAAAATACCTGAAACTTGGGTTGGTTTTTTCCTTATACTGTGACTCGAGTATTTAAATCATGCAAAGCAGCTGGGCAGCACTAGGTCTTCTTATTCAGAAAACCTTATTCCTGAATATTCAGGTGTGTTTAGCCTGACCATTTTCTGGCCCAAGACAAGAGCTCTGAAAACCATTCTCTGCAGACCTGTCTGTGTCTCCATAGTGCTACTGGTAAGATCAATAAACAATTCCGAAAATTTCAACTGAGCCTATTTTTACTCTAGTCATCACCTTTTCCTCCTGCTGACACTACCATGCCAGCACACTGACAAGAGATCTTCCTCTGCTTTGTGCAAAATGAACACAAATTTGGAGTGAATTCCAATGGGAAGATAAAATATTTCCTGGGAATGAAGCTCATACAGTGACACCATAAGCAAAATTTGCATGGCACAGACATTATTATATGTGATGTTACACTAATTATGAACACACCTCAGTCCTCACATCATTCTTTCAGCGTAATGTATCTTCAGTCTCTTTCTCCCTCCCACCTTCCCTCCCTCCCTTCATTTTTAACACCTTCTCTGTCTCCCTTTTAAAACTGCAAATTCGGCAACTGGGTACAGCAGCCCATTAAGCTGTAGTACCAAACACAAGATGCCAATGATCCTCAAGCAGGCCTTCCATGGGAAAACGCCACTTAAATTGTTGACATGAAATGGAGGATGCCTTTTAATTTTCATTGACATTCACTCTGGAAGATGGCATACTGAAAATTTTTCAGGCTTCTCTGCTAACTCAGGAATGCTTTGAAAGCAGGAAAAGAAATCTGGATGGTTAGGACTTCATCTTCTGTCTTGGTGGAGCTGTGTAGGAAGAAAGTACGTTTTTTACATAGGAGGCAAGACTAGAAGACACACAAGGTCTCTGCCTGGTAAGAAAAAAATCTCACACTTGCCAACAACCCCTCTTAGGACCAGTATGAAAGTCAAGCCCTAGGGCTCCACCTCAGGCCAAAGTTCTTTAGAGAAAACTTAGTCTGGCCACACTCCTTTCCTGATCCAGAAAGCAGTCCCTCTCCTGGTTGAGGTTGTAAATAGGTAGCACAGAATGCCTTGTGATGGCTCTCCACCCTCAGAATATGCCCCATATTTGTGCAGGGAGCCTGCAAGGATACGACCCAGCCTTACACACTTAAAAAGAAACTACCTTATTTCAGTGCAGCACAGAAAGAAGATCAGCCCTATCTGAATAAACCTTGTGTTTATGAAACCCTTGGCACCAGATCTGTTATCACAAACTATTTTGATTGCATGTAAAAGAAAAGCCCTATGTGAAAATTATTTATTCTTTATCTATTGTGCAATGAAAAGATTAACTCCCTTAACAGTTGGTTCTCCTTTTGAAGGTGTACATCCTACTTTCATTGTCTTATTTTTACTAATGAGAGGTTTATAGTAGATTTTAACTTAAGAATGAGTGCTGATGGTGAAAGGCAGTAATTACATGCCTTATGACAAGACATGAAGGTGCATACTAAAGAACTTGCATAAAATGCCAACTTAATCTCCCTCGTATAAAAAAGAATACAAGCTGGCAGATCTTCAAACTTGAGTAACAAAACCCCTTTCTTTTTCTGCCCAAACCAGAAGGGTTAACAAAAGCAGGAACTAAAATCTCCATATTTTCTCTCTTGTTCACAAAATATAGAATTACAGGACTTAAGGAATTTGAAATGCCTTGATGTGAAAAGCTGTGTTAAGCAAAAGACATCTCCTCTGATAATAACAGAACAGTCCTATTTTAAAACAAGTTCATAAGCATTTTATAATGAAGGCCTTCGAAGCCCATCATATTCATCTTACTATTTAGTTTAGAAGCAAACCAGAAATCATAGGTGAAGGGCAAAAGGCATGTCAGGCATAATAGTTAAACTAATGTCGCAACCAGTTCAAATAAAAAAAAAAAAAGAAAAAAGGAGGAAGAAAAAGAAAAGGAGCAGCACCAAGCAGTAGGCAAGTCAATAGTGTTTGTACTGTTTCTGCATGACTGCATTTTCTCATACAAGAGGTACTTCTGGACTACAATGAGACTGTGGTAAAGCATCTGTTTAGAGATTAAGGATCGAACAACACTGAATGTTCAGTTTAACATAAACTGGTCACTTGTTTAACTCTGAATTCACCACGGTCCACGCAAAACTCTTCAGAATTACCAGCTTTTAAGTCTGTGGATATTTTCTTCTTGGTCTTGAAAGAAGTTTTACAACAAGAATAATGTCAATATAAACTTTCATGGAAATTGCAATCCATGTATCTAAAAGTTTTAAGCCCAGGACCTGGACTGTGGGATTGAAAGGCCACTTGATGATTGTAGAGACATTTGAAGTGTTCAAATAATAAAAACATGGAGCACATCAAATAACAAAGTGCAAATAATCTGGGACTCTAAGCAAAAAAAAAAAAAACCAAAACCCTAGTCTAAATTTCAGGAAAATCCCTGAGTTCCTGAGAGATTTAATACTGCTGCACCTTTTCTCAAGGGAGTGATCCTTTGCCAAACAAGAGTATGTTTGGCAGATTTGAAATGTGCATTTTAGTGAGGCATCTGATGAGAAGAGTGTTGGAGATTGGAGGTGTTCGAATCACTGCATCATAAGTATTACAAGGCAAAGAATTACAGCATGTACACTATTAAACATTTATGTCTAAAATCTACTGCATAAAAAAGAACACTAACTCTTCAATAAATGCATGGTGTCTTATTTTGAAACAAACTTTCGTTATTGCATCAGTAACAAGAATCACATTTTTGCTTAAAGACTTAAAGTCAGCCCAAAAAAAAAGGTAAAATATGCAGATTTTACCGCTGATGTCTCGCAAAAATACATCTTGCTCCTCTACTTTGAGCTGAGCCTTTTTCATTTAGGCCTGTCCTTTTCCATTTAAACCATACCGGGGAGTGACAGACAGACCCGCAAAGTGCAAACTCTGGAGCAGTGGCAAAACACAATTACAAAGTTTCCTGCAGTCAAGTGAGAACTCTTATTCAGCAAACTAAACTGCTTGCTCACTAAAGATAAAGTATACAAACTCCTGCTAAAAGGCAAAGAAAACCACTAATTGCCTGGGCTTAGAAAGCGACTTCCCCTATGGGCAGGTTATTCTGTAACTGTCAATTAATGGGTCCCTTGCACATTCCACCCAGGGCTATCAAACACAAGGGTGCTGCACCAAGAGCCAAGTATGCGATATCTTGGACTGCTGATCTGGTCAGACATGATAAAATTCCCATAATCACAGCACAACTCCATCTTACCATTTTACACACTTCCACACAGGAACTGTGGCCTCTGTTTAAGGACTCCTGGGGTTGGATGTTCAATTCTCCCCGCTCAGGACACTTACGTAGGTGTTCAATTTCTACAAGCTCTGACAACATATTTAAGATGCCCTGCAGAGAGGATGCCTTCCTGAAATGGTGAGTATCTGTTCGTGATCTGCCAGCAGAGTCTGCCTCCTTCACCACACAAGACCAATTAGTGAAAGCAGCCAACTTACACAGCACCCTGTACCCCCATGAATTGGGTTATGTGTTCCAGATACACTGTCTTCTTCTCCCTTCTTGTTCACTCCCAGCAACTGAAAAGTTCACCTGGGGAAAGTATTTTGCAGGTTATCATAAGTGCAAGGGGAGAAGAAAACCCTGTACTACCAACTTGAAATGAAACAATCTTATTTCAGAAATGAATGTTATAAAGGTGCACATCAGTATTGCTCATCTGTGGGGTTGGTGTTTCAGCAGCCAGCTGTTGAGCAAGGCCCAAATCTTCCTGCCCACAAGCCACTGCAATTAAATTTGAGGAATAAAGCTGACAGTAGCTCTATGTCATAAATTCACCAAATCTGTCACAAGACAGATGACTAGCCAAGATTACCAAACGCACCAGTGTTTTTATTTGTTTCTTAACCCCACTGAATGATGCTGACACTGAGCAGAGTGTTTATCTAGCAAGACAGGATAGTCACAAGTTCCTAGAACTACTACCTCTTCCTTGTTCTCACTGCTTGCTACACCCGCTCCTGGCATCAAGCCCTGAAGTAGACCATAAACTCCTTAGGGCAGATATTATGTCTGTGCTGGTTTTGTACAGTACCCACTATGATTAAATTTTGATCCCAACTGTCACTTTTGCAGACTTTTCAAGTATAAAGGAAGCAGGCTGGCTAAGGAGCAGCTGTGGGGAACTGCTTTGTTTTTATTCAATTTCTTCAAGATTTTGTTCACATTTTTCTTGACCTCAGACCTTTCGTTCATGTAATGGAAAATTTGTGATTTAAAGTAAGAGAAAAATCTTTAAACCCTTATTAAACCTTCAAGAGAAATCACAGACACACTGACTTGATGCTTCTGCTTCCCTTGCATACTCACAGTCTCCCTCTACCAACCCAACTCCTTCAGCAGAGGGTGGAAATGGCACTCCATAACCGTAATATTGTCTTGCAAGACGTGAAAGATCCATGTGGCTTGACCATGTGGCTAAGCCCAGTGCTTTCCATCTGTCAGTACTATGTTTACCCTATTTTTTAAATTATCCAAACAGTCAAAAATAATATTCAGCAAGTTATAAGGAGAAACTTTTTCTCTGTGAGGTTGACAGATTACTGGAACAGGCTGCCCAGAGAGGTTGTGGAGTCTCCTTCTCTGGAGACATTCAAGACCAATCTGGACATGTTCCTATGTGATCTACTCTAGATGATCCTGCTCAGACAGGAGGGTTGGACTGAGTGATCTTTGGAGATCTCTTCTCTCCTAATACTCTGTGAAGTTGCACTTTGTGTGCCAATCTGATGACCCAAATCTGAAACCTCATCCTCCCAGAATTCTATTTCTAAGGAATCATCAGCCAGATGAATGTAAAGACCTCCTTACCATGTCTCCAGCAAGGGTTTCTGCTGACCCTGTCCTTTATGATTAACAGTGAGCTGGTTGACTCCTAGGCATCCCAGAGGTAATTGCTTTACTTTAAAGCTAGAACCTCCCAGCCACATGGACTACAACAAACTCAAATCTCCTACTGGTTTTGTTTCTTCTTACATGTCTACAGACTGACAGGACAGTTGTGCACCATGCGTCATTGTAAGGGATGTGACCCCACCTGTAACAGGCACATTTTTTCTTAGCATTCAAGCTCATAAACACTAACAAATAAAAATTTAAAAACCAACCAAAATATCAAGAGAAGCAGTAATTGCAGCTGTCATAGGCACTTAAAAAAAAAAAAAANTCAGATCTAGAGTGGGAATGCTGCAGTTGTTACATCAGACAGTCCCAGGCCATCACCTTGCATGGCAAGTCTTAACATTTAAGCGTGGACACTTAAATGTTATCATGATTTGGACCAGATTAAAAAAAATCACATCTACAGAGAACAAGTAGGTGGTTTGCTGTAAGAAAGAGGCAGTTTGACTCGCTGCCAAGGACAACCAAGGAGCATCCCCAGGGCAGAACGTCCTGCCACTTCTGGACTGCACCTCAAGAACAAGGGGCCTTAAAAGCATTGGTCCCCATGAAGATTTACACATGTATACCTTATCCTGAGGTTCACTGCTGGCTGACTGCAGCTCCATCCCACCCCCTGGACAGGGAACCATAGCAGGTAGGAGTCAGATAATCCACACAGAAACCCACTTTTCTCTAAACTACAGGCATTAAAAGCTGGTGTGCTCCTGAAACTGTTCCTCTGGATGAGATTTAAATACATAAAAAAACCAATATGCTGTTAAGGAACTAGGATTGTTAATCTTCATGTCACAGTCTGCTTACATGCATTTTGTGTAGCTCATTATTTCCCACCCAGTGTGCGTAACACAGCATGAGGTGTTGGAAAAAAAGTCATCTCCCATCCCCCTGTCTGGCAATAGCCAAAATTGAGGGTTAAACCTACTTTTTTGACTCATTTGCATACCATCTGCTAACATCAGCATAAGCTCTCTTACAGACCAGAACTTATGTAAATTAACTTAATTTGGTAGGTGGGAAGAAGTGTACAGGTGTTTTGTATAGTTTCTTTTATGTCACACATGTAAGACCATTTCTCCCAACATTAGTTGGTCATACAAGCAGAAGACATTACCTAAGTTTGCATCTAATGCTTCTGCTGTTGCTTCTGAGATCTTTGAGAGAAACCTTTTATAAATCTACTTTGAAGGACACCTTGGTAACCTTTAATGATTAAGATGGTAGCTAGAATTGATTTTTTGTTCTCCACAAGATGCTTGCCTTACAAATTAACATAAAACCATGAGATACCCAAAATGTGCCAGTCCTCAAGGATTACTGAGGGAGCATTAATATAAAAGAATCAATGTTCATCTCTGTAAATCAACAGAAGTATTTTTCTGGAAAACATAATTCATGTCATGGTATTATTTTTTCATATGCTGTAGAGCTCATAAGATGCATGTTTTTCTGTTACTGCTAAATTCCACAACAATTTTTGGACTCTGTTTAATGAATGAGGATATATTTTCATATAGTGTCATTGTTTTACTACTGCCCATGTTTATTTGGACAGATTCATAGCACTGGTTAGGAAATGTATTGGTTGGCAACTTCAGTTTTGGAAGGGAAAGTAAACACATGGTGATTAGCAAACAGTGAACTCTTCTGTGTTTAATTTTGGCTTAACAAAAACTAGAAACACACACAAACAAACACATGAACCAGGGACCATTTTCTGGTTTGTTCCAAGCAGGAGCATTTGTCCTTACATCATTTCCTAACGCCTCTTTGGAGAATTTCCAGAATTATACTTTTTTCTCCATATTTGTTTAAAGTTTACACTAACACAGATTGCAGATACCAATAAGGTATTATTTAAGTAGAGAAAGGTAAATCACCAATAATCAACTTGCCTCTGTGATGTAAATGAAATCATTAAGTCACTAAACCGTACAGATTAAAGACAGTAAAAAATGATTAAAAATTGTATCTAGTGCTGATAGATGAAAGGTTGCAGAAGTCACTTATAAAAGAGCCCAGAAAAAAAAAATGGAAGGGATCTTAATGAATTTCAAGGCTAAACATAAAATATACAACAACCTCTGAAGTTTCCAATAGTCATTGTTTTCCTTTTAGTGCCCCTAGAGCTTCTTTTAGTGCTTCACTACTTTAATTTACCTTATAAGTTGGGGTCTTTTTAAACATTCGCTCTCTGCCTTCTGAGATACCCAGATTTAAGTGGAGTTAGTGGTCAGAGCAGACAAATAGGAGTTACTCCTGTAACTCATTTTCAGTTCAGCCACAGAATCTGTAGCATCACTTTAGGCAAGACAAATACCTTGTTTTCCATGCCTAATTTGTCTTGCATCCATAAAACAACCTCAGAGCAATACAGTGCATGTATACAATGCAGTTACAAGTCATTACCTCCCACACCACACTTCTCTGACTACCTGGCAAGTACTTTTCCTGAAGTTAATCGCCTCAGAGTTTGAGGTAGCTATGGCAAACAGCAACACACAGCCTCTTCACACAGTGCCTGCTGCACACAACCGCGAAGTGACTGTAACGCAGCCCTCGGTACTCCATGAAGACAAAAAGCATTTCCTTCCACCAAGCCCTGCATCCGCCTGGGCTACTGGGTTGATTTCAAACAAAGGTAGGAAATAGCTGTATCCTAATGCTTCATTGTGGCCCCATGAGTCAGTGCTTTGGAACTCGCACCTATTCTTCACACTTTTACCAGAAGAAGAAAAAAACAAAAACAAAAAAAAAACCNCCCACACAAACCCCAAAAACAACCAACAAACAGAAAAGCAGCAGATAAACAGTGCAGGCTGCCCAGATAAATGCTTTGCTCAAGAGAGATCTCCAAGTCCTTAACTTTTCATTCCCTAATCTCCAGCTCTGCAATAACATTTACTCACCAGCAAGAAATCACTCGTGGTGACCACTTTTTCTGCTGCTATGATGGCCCAGCATTGATCTGCTCCTTTCAAAGCCATGGTTGTTCCAGACAAAGAAAGAGAGAAGGTATGCGCTCTGAGAAGGTGACTCAGTAACCCTCCTGAGTGGAAAACCACTCTTGCAAGCACAAACATAGGATGGTTATTCACAATAGTAACTAAGGTAGCCAAGCCACAACAAGTATATTTTCACTTATCGCTTAGAATATTTTCTTTTTTTTTTTTTCAGGGTTAACAGACACCTTTTTACAAAAAGCATAAGCATGAGGAAACAGTGGAATGGTTGCCAAAATCACATCACACAGCTTTGACCCTGCTTTTCCAACTAGCGTAAAAAACTGTTTATGTTGTGGATGACCAGACTAACATAACAAGAGCTGTGCTACTGCAACACTGATACAGCACTTTTGGGAAAACATCACAGCATTAAAAAAACTCTTCAAAGAAAAAAAAAATATTTAAAAGGTACTGAGAAGTTTGCTGTTATAGTTTATACCACAATAAATCATTTTGTTCACCACAGATACACAGATGTCCCTGAGGTGATCAGAGGCAGAGGTTTAATGCTGAAGCTAAAGATACTCAATATTTCAGAAGCTCGATGTCTCAGAAATGTCTCAAGCCACAGTCTGACAAACCTCTGTGGTTGCGAACATTCCAATGTTCGCATAATCTTACCATCTCAAAGATACCTCTGGTGACTGCAAGATAATCAGGGTTAAGCCAAAGATCCTATACATCACTATATACCACCATCACATACAGAACAGCTACCTCATTCAGGCAGGAGCAACTTTTTAGTTCAAATGGAAACCCCAGTTACAAGAGCCATTTAAAAACCAGCATTAAAAACAGACTAGAGGAAGGAAAAAAGGACTGGGCTGAAAAGGTATCACACCATCTTTAACATTACTGAAAGGTATTACTGTAGTTTTTACAACATAAGAACTTGTGTCTGTCTCAATGGTGTGGTACTGTTCAGTTTTATGTAATCATTGCCAATTGTAAGAATAATGTCACTATTCTCCCTTTGAAAAGGTGAAGCTTGAAAGGTGAAGTTTCAGCCCATATATGTAGGAATAATTTCTGGGTCTGAATTAGTATCCTGTTTTGGTTTTTTTCAGATTTAGGTAACATTCAGTAGATTTTAAAATCATCAGGTTTTGCATTTTATGAAAAAGACTGTTTTTGCCTATATAAAGCAGCAAGATTAAACTTTTTTCTTAGAAAACCTTGATGTGAATATTCTTAAGGTACATCCTTCCATATACTATGACTATCGCATTGATAATTGATTTCTTGCTCAGTTAAAAGTTTCAAGTAATGCTATTTTTTTATTATTTTCCTAACATCTACCAGTAAAACAATATTTGTCACTCAAATCTGTCATGTTTTAGGGAGTCAAAGCAAACACACTAACAAAACTATGTATGAAGTCTGTTACGGTATATAACAAGGAGGAAACCATAAGAAACTACCTCATACTTTGCCAGCATTATCAACAGTCAGAACAGTTTACTGAGGTAAAAAAAAAAAAACTATGGAGGGCACAGTTTATAAAACAGAAAAGGAAATGTACTCTGTGCAGTGGGAAAGTTAAAAGTAAAGTGCAGTAACAGCACTATCTTGTTACAAACACTTGGCAGTGTGTCTAAAGCACCACAGTCAAAGGCCTGATGCAGTACGTGCTGTGTTCCTGTCAGAAGCACTCGTAAGTCCAAACCTCTCCAGCCATCATCACCACCTCATTTGGCAATGGCTCCAAAGACTCGGTTCATCTACTTTAAATTTACTCCACATGAAATAGACACAAACTTACTAGATGTATTGTGTTCCATGCAGAAAAAAAAAAGGAACGTTGGCAAACAGCAGTACAGCCTATAGCTGGGCAGCTACAAAGACAGTTGCACTGTATCATGAAAGCACACTTGCACATCGTGTTCACATCCTGTTTTCATTTTAAAATTTCAGTGACACTTTTCTTTATTTGTCTTCCATTCTAAATTCTTCCAGTCTCTCAGCCCCATGCTTCTTTTATTTTTTTTTTTCCCCCATGCTGCTGCACTGGACACAGAAGTAATGTGTTCAGGACAGATAACAAGCAGCGTTTTGAGTGGATAAAGGAGTCAAAAGGACACAAAGAGAACAAACCAACATCTCTTTGATTATGAGTTGAGCTGTAAGAACTCTAAGAAGCTGTGTTCCACTTCCCTTGGAGTTATCACCAAAATTATTTTCTCAGATTCTCCACAGCAGCCCACCAAAGGACACTAATTAATTCAGGCACACTGATTTGAATTTACTGCCTGCTGTATTCCTTAAAAGGAATATGCATAAACTAAAGGGTTTCTTGAGCAGCTTCGGGGACTGAGAAATTTGCTTTACAGCAAACCTTGTAGTTAGTGTTTAACTACACGTTTGGGTGAGGATAACAATCTGAAAATCAGCCTGGTAAGTAGTACCACAGGCCCCAAGCAGAAGACACAAGTCAAACTATCTGAAAGCAGAGGTGTTATGTTTACCAAAACAATTTATTTTCATGTTGCTATTTTGAAAAACTCCTTGAAAACACCAAAGTCACAATTTCTTTTATTATCAAGATCCCATTGAGAACACTGAGGAGATGGTTCCTCTTCGTTTTTTCCCTCTTTCTTAGACAGGACAAACAGGAGTGGAGGACCATATACCCAAAACCTGTGACTCTGAAATTCTTTAAGCATTAAGAACATAATACAAGCTCCCAAGCACAACCCAGGACAAAAACAATTTTAGCTTTATGAAAATAGAAAAGCAGCAGAAGCATCGTCTTCATACTCAAGATATGAACATTGCTCAGAGGTCACAGAGTAAGTCCTACAATAAAGACTTCTAGGAAAAGAAGAAAAAAGGTGTTTTGATTAGAGTGTGTAAGTACCTTCACAGAGAGAAAATAAGCCCTAAAGAGCTCATAATTGTAATTACAAATGGCATAACAACTATATGGTGAACCTAAAGAACCTCACTTTAGAAACAGCAGGAATGACAAACCATAGGAACAAGCCACTAAGGGAAGCAATGGATATTCCTCCACAACCAAGGCTGGATACCTTTCTGGAAATGGTCTTAACTGAATGGAAGTTGTTAAACCAAGAACTGCTACTGGATTGCACTGAAGACAAACTACCAGATCAAATGTCTATTCTGAACTCAGGCTCCATATGCTTATTTTTGGGTTTTTTTTTAAAGCAGACTAGGGAATTTCTTCTTTGGAAGAAATAAACAAACAAATAATTTCGATTCTGCCTTCCTACCTTTGATTTGTCCTTGCCTCTTAACACTGTTCACACAGAACCATTCCCGTATAAAGTGAGGATGAACACTGGCCTGACTCAACCAAACTGACTCCCAAACACTCCAATCATCTTTTCTCAACAGCATCAAATTTTAAGATACATTTCTGTATCCTGGATGACTAATTTATTTCACATATATAATGCTGAAAATAAAATTTGCATATATGGTGTCTGTTATTTATTATTGTCATCCCAAGCACAGCTACAGTCTGGGCAGAGAATGGAGCAGCTCTGTGGAGAAGGACTTGGGGGAGTTGGGGGATGAGGAGTTCAATATAAGCCATCAATACGTGTTTGCAGCCCAGAAAGCCAACTCTATCCTGGGCTGCATCAAAACCAGCATGTCCAGCAGGTCAAGGGAGGTTTTTCCCTCTCTGCTCCACTCTTGTGAGACCCCATCTGGAGCACAGCATCGTGCTCTGGGCCCACAACATAAGAAGGACATGGACCTGTTGAAGCAAGTCCAGAAGCCAGACACAAAGAAGGTGGGAGAACCTCTCCTGTGAAGACAGGCTGAGAGTTGCACTTGTTCATCCTGGAGAAGAGAATATTCAGGGGAGATCCTATTCCAACCTTCCAGTATCTAGGGGTACCTATGGGAAAGCTGGAGAGGGACTATTTATAAGAGCATGTAGTGATAGCATGAGGAGTAATGGCTTTAAACTGAAGAACCAGACTCAAACACTTCTAGGGTCTGTATTCTGCCTCTTTTGAGAGATATGACCCTGACTAAGTAACTTAGCACTTCTGCCTTAATTTCCTCATCTGTAAAATGGAGATAATGTTACTTATTTACATATCGCAGGGTACAATGTGGATTAGCTGGTGTTTTAAAGTGCCATGAAGTTGAAAAGACGACTTTAAACACAGACTGATTAACAGAACCATACATACCAAATTGCAAATACCAATAATAATTATACCAAAAAAAAAGGAGTCTAAAGATTTTAATACCTCCAAGCTTGTTATGGCTTAGTTGCACTCTTGAACATCACAGTCTGAGCACAGAAATACCAACGTAGCTTCTGAAAAATGTCTGAGTAGCCTTACTGATGACAATAAAGTGCTTAAGAGTTCAGAACCAAAGCCTTTCCACCTTTGCATAAACTTTGTGACTGATCATGAGCTTTTCGCCTGTTCTATACATCAGATATGTCTACTGGAAGGAAAAAAAAAAAAAGACTATGATGAAAGCCAAGTTTTAATTTAGAATTTAATAAAAATTGATTAAGCATCACAGAGCACAAACAAAGCTGCTCCATAAATCTCTCAGCTCTTTTTGTGCAGGAATGAAAGAAAACATTGTCTGCTGAAGCAGATGACAGATGTTGGCTTAAAGATAAGTATTATTTATACTTCTGTACCAGATTTCTTCTTATGCATATCTTATCATGCATGGATATACAATCAACAAAGCAATTATTCTGTAACAGTCAAAGACCTTGCAACATACTTTTACTCCATGGGAATTTATTTTACACAGTTCACTGTTCAATTAAAAATGGAGAAAGAAAACTTTCAAGAAAATGGTTAAATTACGTCTGAAATACTCTTTCACACTAAAGTACTGAAAT